>JAEANM010003603.1:0-22123 GCA_017656035.1 Myanophis thanlyinensis
GGAGAACCACCGTAACACGGTGCCTCCCACTCCTAACCCCCCCAACCGTCGCAGTAGGATACTGTGATCGACAGTATCAAAAGCCACTGAGAGGTCTAATAGGACCAGGATAGAGGAACAACCCCTATCCCGGGCCTTCCAGAGATCATCCACCAATACGACCAAGGCTGTCTCCGTGCTGAAACCAGGCCTGAAACCCGATTGGAGAGGACATTATTGAGTATTCTTGCCATGGAAACTTCAGTTTATAGAGTTTATGCTCATTCTTTGAAATGAATCTACTTCCAGGTGACTCTAGGTGCAGGCATTTCCTCTGACTGTACAAAACTGCTCCGTCTAAATTTTGAGCTTGATGGTCTACTGGCTTATTTCCCAGGTGCATCAGGTCACAATTATTTTGATGTTCCTCCTCCCCACTACCAGCAAATTAACCAATTCAAAGTTATCTTGTGGGAAATAATGCCATTTTGCATGGAAATATTATTTATGGATTCTCTTGCCCTAATCCTGAGAGCTCAGAAAGCAATAATAAAAATAATAATGCTGTATTTGATCCAGTAAGCTTTAAGTGGCATTTGGTTTCTTTCCTTTCCCTTCCTGATGCAGCTGTATGTGCTTCTTACAAATAGTTTCTGCTTAAGGCAGTTCCTAACTAAATACATAAATATTGCAAATAGGAAGAAGCATATTAACCCTACTACTCTCTCTGTCCACTGCCGGTCATTACATCTTGATAGGAAAATCATGGTAAAAATCAGAATATGGACTATTATGGTTAAATTAGGAGAACCAAGATGTAAACCCCACTATCAAATTGTTCCTGTCTCTCCTTTATAATATTATGGCTTTGGGTCCAGCATCACAATTTGTGTGCCCTGTTCTCATTTGAATTTGACATGCTGATAAGATTGATAATATAACCTTGGCAAATATTTGAAGTTTTGTGAAGTTTTGTAACTCTTGAAAGAAAGGAATAGAGTGATTTTTTTTTTTAAACAGAGAAGCTGTTGTAGGATTAAAAATTGATGTGCTCTGCTCCAGTGCACTGTGCACACTGAAGCCTGTAGAAAAAACATCTTGGAAACTTTGTTGAAAACAAGCTAAGAAAAGTTGAAGACTGCCTCTGGGCAAGAGTAATTTCTGCTTCAGTGATTAGGTGGGTCCTTCCAACAATTTGTAGTGCTGAAATAAATTGCATTTATATCTTCAGACTGTGGTTCAGGCCTTGATTAAAAAGCTCATGAAATAATACTATATGTGCCTTTTCCTCTGTCATTTAGCATCTAAGAGACTATACCTGTATTCTCTCTCTCTCGCTCTCTCTCTCTCTCTCTCTCTGTACTATATTTTGACATTATATTCAAGCATTGAAAGTGTTCATGAGCCATTGCATGTTAGAAAGGCTTCCAGGAGTACATGTGTTTTAGTCCCTGTGAAGTTGTTTTCATGAGTTCAAGAAGTGACCTTAGAAAATAAACCGGTTGTTAACAAATCACAAGGCACTGCCCAGCATTTTCTCTCTACAGTTTTTCTGCAAATTGCTAGCTTAATAGCCTAAGAAATAAACATATCTGAGCTTTCAATCAGTGATGAAATGCAGCTTGGTTGCACCGGTTCTGCCCTACCGGTAGCAGTGACGAAGCTTGGCCCTGCCCACCCGTCCCTGATTATGTTTGTGCACTCCCACCAATCCCTGCTCTTTGCTGCTCTATATTCCCTTCTTTTTTTTTGTTTTAACTCACCTGAATTGCCAATTCACAATCACCCAGGCTGCTTCCGGAATGAAAAAACAAGGAGTTTAGAAGCTGTGTGTCATACCGAACTGGCAGCAAAACTGGTTGGATTACACCATTGCTTTCCTGTATATATCTTCATTTCTTGTGGATGGAATGCAAATATCCACAAAGACAGCAGGAAGTGTTGTCTGTATTATAGCTAGCTTCTTTCATTTCCATTTGCATGGGAACCTTCAGAGATTTCACATTTCCACATCATTTAAACAGTGGAAATGCATTCTGTTATACTCAGACACCGAAATATATCAGAACAGACAGATATGGTGGATGAACAAAATCATATCAGGAAGGGAGGGAATGTCTGTTTGGGGAGTTAAGGAGTTCCCATGATTTTTGTGTTCTTGGCATGGTAGCAAATCAGTATTGTAGCATTATATGGAATAAAGCCATAGTAAAGTCCCCTGAAGCGTCAAGGATCAGCTCATCTCTTATAACATTTTTGCGGACTAAATCAATTGCATGGAGCTTTAATCTGTGTGAACAGTGCATATTCTCTGTTTCTGTTATACATATTTTGTGTCTTTCTCTGTTATACATATATGTACAAGATTTGATAGAAATAAATTATACATGCAGATTAAAGGGAAATAAAATGCAAACAATGCTAATCACTACAATTATGCTTATGTATATATAGGTTCTTTGCTCAGGACACAACTCAGAACATATAATAAATAACACTGCAGAACACAGAAAGTTATACATAAATATGTTAGTCCTTAAGATGCTGGAAGTTTTTTATTTATTTATAAAATATTTATGTATAAATAAATATGTTAGTTTTGAAAGTGCTGGAAGATTTTTAGTTAGTTAGTTAGTTTTGTAACTAGACAGAGTAATTTGGCTGTTCCTCTGGAAGTTGAGATGCAAGGATGCTTAAATTATAAGTTTCCATTATCTTCAAAACAGGGAAAGTGTGATTTCATCCTTTTTACCAATCTGGATACTCATTCCTGATTAATTCCAAAGAAGAATCAGGGCAGTTTTCTTGTTTTAATATCATAAGAACCTTAACACTAAAGCTAATAAGCATGAAGATGAGGTGGAGTACACAACTTATTCTCTGATTACCCAGGATTTATAGAGTGTTAAATCAGAACAATAAATCAGAAATTAGTAAATATGAATGGAATCAAACTATGAGAAAAATCTTAATTGCTTCTGCTAATTGTTTCTGTTAAAACCAGTGAGCATTTTGTAGATGCTTGATTTTTTTCACCTCAATAATTATTTTCTGGTTAGATGATGGATAATGTTAATTACAGATGAAGGAGACATGCTTATGGTAGTTCTGATTACAAGGGAAAGCTGATCCATTTCCCTGTATGATATTCATGCACACAACCTGTTGCTAATAAGTTTGGGTACAAAGTCTTTAATTGCTTTTTTTATAAATAAGAATTGATGTTTCTAGATATACCAGTCTATGGACAATATCTATATTATAAGGACTATAAAGAGGCTGCTGTATTATCTCAGATTTCAATTTTCAGTATGTTCAGATCTCACTAGCATTCGTCTGTGAACTGGCATTTCCAACTTATGTTAAGCAATGATCAGTGAACATAGAGCAAGTGAACAGATTACAGACATAAAGCTGCACTGAATGGTAGCTAGGAATTCATGATAGAGACTTAACTTTTTCAGTGAAAAAAACAGATATTTATTTATATGAAAAATTTGGGATAACCATAACTAATAACCATGACTTCTGTAAATGAATAGTTCTAGGAGTAACTAAAAATAAATATTTAATATTCAAATAAGTCATGGAAACAAATATGAAATGTAGTAGTATCAGTCCTAGCAGCAGGAGAATAGTTACTTCAATAGTTACTGAATAAGTGCACTTGTTTGATTAGGATGAAAATAAAAACTAGTACTGAATAATGAAAACTTGTTCTAAATTCTAAGCAATACCAAGTAGACAACTGGTCAGTGCAGAGAATGATAAATTCCATATTTTTCTCTAAAAAAAATAAAAGAACCATTGCAAAAATTTTATTTTCTTCCAGCAGAAAGTAATATGGTCATAGTTACAACCTCTTAACCATTCTGTTAATCTACTGACAGGATAATTATGTTATTTTCAAATTATGTATATATATTTTCTCAGTACCTTACAAGAGTAGACCAGGGTAAAAAACTTCAGACTTTTCAGATGTTGCCAAACAAAATCCATTGGTACTAGTTGAAGAAGCTGGAGATATTTGGTTCCTCTAACAAGTTGTGATTTTTCACCCAATTGATCCAATGTTGTTGTTGGGGTAAAAGGTTGAGGAACTGATGTTCGTGTATATTAGTTCCAAACATTTTCAAACCGAGTAATTTATTCACTTTTCACATCATTCCTCCAAGTATATGGAACATCTGTTATTAGTACTGTCCCAAGAGACCTCAAAATTGGAGTCAAAATTGTGCTTTTTCCTTTGCTAATTTTTCCTTTTTCTTCAAATATTGCTTCGTGTATTTCCCTATCATGATGCCAACTTAGGCATCATAGATCGTAGAAAATTTCAGTGGCCTTTTATGTAAAAAACAATAAGTTGAAATTATTAATGCTGAAGTTACTCTTTTCCAGTGCTCAGTATTTTGTTTCTAGGCCTTTTGAAGGGGCCACTTCAGTTATTTTATATCTTATACTTTTTTGAGGTACAGAAACTTTGTACCAGCAGGCAAATATCAGTCATTTTCTAGTACTTATTCACATATTGCTATTCGGGGAAATGTGTACTTCAGAATTACCATTCCCTTTGGTTGTGATAGTATTAGGCATCATGAAAGTAATTTTAAAACTATAATACCTTCAAAATTTTGCATATAAATGGAATCAGCCCATTCAGTTAAGTCTCTGAAAATTGTGTTAAGAAGAATAAGTCAGATGATAAAAAAATATTCTGTTTTTGAAATATTTGGGAAACACATGATTGAGGCCACTTATTTCTAATTTACTTTAATTCCCCATTTTATGAAAATGTAACAATACTATAAAAGGGCTATCTTTTCTAATCTATTAGATTCTTCATCAGTTTTCTTTCCTCTGTCTTGCTCTCTTCCCACAACTACATAATAGGTGTTGGATAAGAATAATAACTTGTAGTGGAAGAGAGAAGAATGAGATGAGAAAAACTTAGAATTGAAAGTTAGAAAAGAGCAAATATTTTTAAGATTTTCTTCAGATGCATCATATAAGCCCAGCCACAAATATCTTCTCAGTCCCCAAGGAGTGAAAAGGAAAAAAAAGCACTGCCAAATATTTTCAAATGTAGCCTGGTACTCCTTTTCATCAAAGACATTTTTTCACTAGTTGCTGTGGTCAAAGGTTCATGGAACCATTGATCTATATTTGGTCCTACCCAGGTCTCTGATTTTGATAAAAAGAGTCTCTTAATAACCAGTTCAACTCTTTGGAATCTTTCTATCTACAACCTAAACGTATTTTAGTGATGCTTAGGATTTTCTTATACTTACTTTCAATTAAAGACAGAACACTTGCATATAGTGCAAATCTCCACCTGCAAATAAAATAATAAAGTAAAATAAATATTTTATTTCTGACAACTCCTTCTTAAATTAAATGTAGCCATATGATTGCAACTTTATAGTATTGCCTTCTATATGTCAGTTATAAACAATATCATTTTGAATTATATAGGAATTATTTTCACATCACCCTAATTCTTGAGGTAATTGTAGCAAAGTGACTTCTTTAAAGTTCTTGAAATGGTAACCTGTGTTTGACTTGAAATTGCTGTAGAAAATTCAGTAAGATGGTATTTAACAAAAGAAGTAAAATGGACGTTTGATCAGATGTTTTAACATTTGAGAGAGTTTACTAAATATTTTATTTCCCATTTTGCAATGATCAGAATTCAAGATAGATTATTAACTCTGTTTTGGTCCATGTTACATTCCCAAGTATCAATCTAGAGGTCCTTTTTTAATCACATCTCTACATTTAAAAAAAAAAAAACCTGCCTGAAAATCTAGTGCTAAATTAAAAATGTGTTTTCATTCAAAATGATGCAGATTTCTAAAACATATTTTCTGATTATGCATTTCAAAACTTTTTTGTTTTAATTTGGTTTGGATGTGCCAAAAATTACATCAGAACATTCAGGATCCATGAAAGCTAGTAGATAACTAAATTCCAAACTGGGTGTTAATCTTCTTCAAATACTCCTAAGCACTGTAATTATAGTGGATATCCCCAGACATTTACAACACAATTTCATACAATAATATCTTTCCATTCATTTTTGATTCAGCACAGGCTTCCATAAGCAAAAAAGAGGGGGTCTTTCTCCCCAATTTCTCCCCAATTTCTGCACTCCTTTGCATCCCTTGAGACAGCTCCAGAGGTTTGGGGGAAGAACAGGCCATGTGGGAGAAAGGGTGGCTTTTCTATCCGCTTCTGCTGGATGAGGGCAATTAAATACAACTTGAATGCTTATCCAGTTTTGATCAGCTGAGGGGAGAATGTGTACTCCTACATGTCAAACTCACATTCACACATAAAGAATTCATTAAAAAGATTCCATTAAAATTTATATAATGAGCATAGACTTTCTTTTCTCCTATCTTCAACTTAAAGCTGGTTCCAAATTTATCTGGTTCCACCCATTCATCTTTGGCTTGGATCCTGCTTTTCATATTTTTCTTTTTCATTTCTAATAAAGAATAATAATCTATCTTGAAATTCTGATCATTGCAAAATGGGCAACTCCTCAGGGCTTAGGAGACTTCATGGAAATACCCCAGTTTTTGTATGTAGGTGTGTGTTATTATTTTTTTAAAAAGGAATAGTTATAACTTTATGAAATAAAAAACACTGTGATTTTATTTGCTTCCTCCACTAGCAGAAGTGTACTGTATATGCCCCAGACATTTATATAAATCTTCCCTATATTTGCACAGGCTGTTTCAAAACATATGCTTGCCTCTGAGTTAAAATTATTTTTAACTGTTCCATCTATCTCCTCACCTCTCCTTCTTGGTAACCTATTCCTTTTGGGAAGGGCAGGCCAAAATGGTCAGCTGCTTGGCTTCTACATTTTGGAAAACTCTGAAGAATTCTCCAGTAAATCTCTGGGGCAAAGCAGCCTTTTCCCCAAAGAACAAGGGCTTCTGAGAGACTTCGCCTCATAAGGGCCTGTCAGAGGCTCTGGGCAGGCATCAGTTGACAGGGACATCTTTGCCTCCTGACAGATGGTCAAGCTTTCCATGTCAGCAAACAGCAGAGGGATCTCAGGATTTTGCCTGCATTCCACCCGGCAGGGCCAGTTTAGGGCAAAAGGGATCTAATGTCCATGCCCTTCATAGTTGGCAAGCTAAATGATGGACTGTTGACAGGAGAGCCATCAAGTGCTTATCCTCAACATACAAACCTCTGCGCTTCTCCCTTTCCAATTTTTTCTTTGGCAGAATTAATGTCCTATTTGCTTATCTTCCCAAATCCGTTTTGGCACCAGTACAAACCACCGCTTGGTGGCAAGCAGTTGTCTGGGCTTTAGATGCCAGGATTTGTGCTGACAGTTCTTTCCACACATTCAGAGTGAAGCCTCCTGCAGCTGGCCAGGAGAGAAAGCTCTTCCCCCACCATAGACAGCCACCCCAATAATTAACTGATGCCAGATTACAACTATTGAATGGCATATTTTGTTTGATGGGACAAGTAGTAACACATCTTTTAAAAAAGAATAGTAGAAACAAAACTTTTCTAGTCCCTATTCAGCTGACTTAAATTGCATGAGTACAATCTCCGTACTTTAAAAAAAAATCAATTCAGAGATGGTTACTTGATTCTGTTTGAGCAATGTCAACTATTTCCTGATATTAAAATTATATTAAATGGGTGTAATGGGGAAAAAAACATCTCCCTTAGCTCAACTCCCACCCATGTGGTAGACACATTCCTGCTCTGTTATTCGGGACAATAATATGGAAGTGGTTTGTCCCTGCTTCTCCAATTAGCCTTCTAGAAACAGGTGAAAACATTACTTCTTTGGAAGGCTTTTGGACATTAATTATAACAACTGGTGCCATATTCAGTTGTTATATTAGCTTTATATTTTAATATTTAATTTAAATTGAGAACGAATTTTGATTATTCTTTTACTTATTATATTGGTATGAACTATATACTGTATGTTAGTGGCAAGCTACCTAGACTCCTTTTGGTTTCAGGAAATAGATAAAATTCATAACAAATAAGCAAACAGGATGGAGCTTCTGAGCCTTCTTAGAGTTTTGTTTGGTTTGGTTTTCATGCCATTAGAACATATGTAACACCATAATTCAAGAATGCTGAACTATAACTTTCATCATGCCACTTTAGTATGAGGTTATTATTAATTGCTAATATTAATAAATTAATATGAGATTAATTAATGACAAGAATATTGTCTCTTCTTCCTGATTACCTCTTAAATCAATAAAATGTTTTGAGTCAACCAACTAAACTTTTATTACTTTTTTTTTTAAATGTTTGACTGTATTGTTTGAAAAGACCATTTTTTCTTCCTCATCCTCATTTCTAAGGGAAAAAAAAGTCTATCAGGAATTTGGAAAGCAGAAGTCATACATTTTTGGCAACACCCTGAAACCATTTGAAAAGTCATAGAGGTGTTCCATGTGACTGCTCCATTTAGAGATTTTTAAAGTATTGTATACAATAAAAAAGAGGCCTTTCATTTCTCATTGAAAGAGAAGCCTCTTGAAATTACTTTCCAAGATGGCGGAAAATAAAAGACTAATAAATATCAAAAGCATGTTGAAAATGATGAGCAAACATATTTTGACTTCAAAGTGATTGAAAACAAACTGATTTAATTGCAGTCAGGTGTCTTCCTTTTGAATGGGAAAGAGCTTCAGTTCAGAGATTCCTTTTCCTAAATGGTTATACCACATCTGTACAGAAGATCCTCTCTCTCAATAAAGTTAAATGAGCCTTTGTACTAAGTGCATTGAGTCAATGATCTGCAGGTTAAATTGTCTGATATTCTCAACAACAAATTTGAATATGAATCTTAATGGAAAACAAGAAGTTTATAGCCCTTGAGCAAAATCAAATGTCATAATTTTCTAGTTATAATTTTAAAAAGTATTTGAACAGTCTGACCTCTGGAACAGTGGTCCCCAACTTTGAGGCTTTGTGGCCTGTCTGGAGGGGCGGGGAGAAGGAAACTGAGCCTTGCACACATCTTGACTTCCAAGTTGAGCTGCATGCACATGTTGTGCAAGTCAAGATGCAAGCACATGAGTGCACGTCAGCCTGCCACTTACTGGCCCAGTTTGGAATAGGCCACAGGGGTTAGAGACAACTGCTCTGGATGATATTCACATAAAAGATTAGAATGGAATGCTTTTTTTCCCCTAAAATTCTTTTATTTTCTCTATAGAATTACAATAAGAGGCAAAACAAATGAGAAACTTCTTCGTAGTTGTTTATTATGAATGAGACCAGTTTGAGAGCCAAACAAGTATTATTAACTTCATATTTATTTCAATGGCATATATTTCTTGCATGAGACATTCCTGACGGATTATGCCCAAAGTAAATAGGTTGTACTGTACAGGTTTGAATCAACAATTATTCCAAATATGTAATGACCTTTCCTACTTATGCTGAAGTTTTTTTTTTTAATATGGTTTAACTTATTTCTAAAAAAAAATAAAAAATAAGTTTGATATATCTCTTTGTTTATACTTTTATGGATAATGTCCAAAATATGAAGCCAATTTTCTTCAAGTTTTTGTTTTTATGGCTTATTAATGAAGAACACTGAGGAAGATACTTTGTGTTGTTTATCTCTTTGGTAAAATATGTCTTCTGTTTCTGAAGAAATATGGGTTATAAAATGATTTCAGTTATTTTTATAGAGTCAAGAACTTAAAAAATATTGTTCATTTGTGGTTTCCAGAACAAAGATAAGTATAATTTTTTTTCATGTCCTGATTTTAGTTTGAAGACCACAGCTAATTTTTTAAAATGTTCATCATGCAGGCTGAATTTTGATTCAGCTTGATTCAACAGCTTTGGAAAAATATCATTTTGTTTATAAATCAATATTTTTATTGATACATGTGTGTTCACACAGGCACACATACAGCTTTTACAAAACCCACGCTTTATACAAAAGTAAAGTTTAAAGAAGTATCTTTAAACAAAAATTCTAAAAAGCAGTTGCAATAAAATATAGATTCATATAGCTAATTACACCAAATTATATAATGCTTTTTTCAGTTAAACAAAACATAACGGCTTTGTTTTTAAAGTCATCTTAAAAATAGCCACACTAGCAACTAACTAGCTTTCTTTTGAAAGGAACTTCTAGAGTATATGCTCTATTTCTATCCCAACTTTATTGCACATTAACCTTCCTGATTAAGACAATAAGTCCAAAGTTCAGTTTTTAAAAGCATTTTCATTTAGGATGTTGAATAGGGTAGTCTGTATTGAAAATAATCTGTTTGCTTCAGCATGTAGAAAGATTCAAAATTTCTATTAGATTCAATGGCATCTCTAGAATCCACTCTTTATTGAGATAATGCAAACTGCAGTATGTCTTTTAAATAGTCAGTTGATTGATTAATAGGTTAAAAGTAACACAACTAATTGACTGCAACCTTTAATGTAATGACAGCCCTAATTAAAAGAAAATTTACCATTGTGAGAGCTTCATGATAGTTGGCTTTTTTTCAGCTTTTGTTTGACTGAACTCTTGGAAAGAATACATGCTATATATCTAATATACTGTAAATATTTAAGAGTATTTTGCCACTCCTTGCCACACCCGGAATTTATTTGGCATCTCTTTTCTTGCTATGATCAGTGACTTCTATGTATTGATTTATTTTCTTTATTCTAAGTGTTATGCTTAGGGCAGTGATGGTAAACCTTTTAGAGACCAAATGCCCAAACTGCAAGTTTCGTACATGCGTATGTGCACAACAGAGACCCAAAGACCAGCTGGCTGATGGGAGGTGGGGCATCACAACATCAGCAGCTCTGCAAGAGGTGAAATCTTTTCCTTTTGCGAGCTTCTGTTTTGTTGTTAGCAGGGAAATTTCTGTTTCCTTGCAAATGATGGTGAGAAACACCACAGAGAAATGTGATGGAGCTGAGCTGAGGTGATGGTGCATGTGTCTACAGAGAGGTCTCTGAATGCTACCTCTGGCACATCTGCCATAGCTTCACCATCACTGGCTTAGGGCATAGATTCCACCATTATATCAAGCCTATAATATGGGACCCATATTTTCTTTTCTTAAAAAGGCTACAATATGTGGTGGGATTCTTCATTTTGTGTGTCATATTATACACAATTCAACATCCCCCTGCACTTATTGCTTTGGTAACACATGTGATGGGTATTCATTTACCCAAAATTGAAGTCCTCCCAGTCAGCTTCAAGGGAAATGCAATTCAGTTACATTCCCTACCATACTTCTCCTACTTGGCCAGATAATAGAAGTTAGAATTTAAGTGCATCCATAAGGTTCTTTTGCCAATTTAGCTCTGAACCCCAGTATTCCCACATTGTCATCCAGGCTCAAGAGTTGGGTTGTATTGTTTTCCTGTTTGATACCAATTTGTCTGAAAGCAAAACAAAGCTGATTTTTGGTTTGTTAGTGCTATAGCTATGGATTTTGCAGGCAGTTTCTTCTCCCATTGAAGACATTCTTGTCCTACAATTTCAGCATTTTGCTGTTGTCTATAGGCATGATTGAGGATGTATTTCTTTTCCCATTCAAGCTGTTGTAGCACCATGCAGCCATGGTTGGAAAAAACTGGGAAGAGTGTCTGGTTGTAGAAATAGAATTGGGATGAAAGGATTTTTTTTGCCCTATGAAAGTTTCTATGAAAGTTTCAGAGACAGGAACACAAATGGATTATATTATTTGGTCTTATCATATTATCCTATTGGTGAGTTGAAGGTGGATATTGATTGGTTCTTGTTGTTCCCCATGTACTTTTAGTGTTTAGAATTTTAAAGAAAATGATCGCAGATCAGTTTCAAATTGCTTTATTGGAATGGTATTAGTAGTGCTATGGAAATAAGCCCTTTGTTTGAAAGTTAGAGTTGTTTTGTGGCAGTGAAGATGGATTATTTTGTCATACCTGGTTATAAATACTTTAAACTGGAAGGAACTTTGCAATATAAAATTGCCTGACCCTGCAAATTTCAACAAAGAGACCCCAATGGGATGGATTGCCTGTTCTCCTGTTTCTTTGCCATCTGACTCAAGTTCCAAGAATGTGTTTAAAGATGCATATACTGTAAAGGTTTTTTTTTTTTTTTAGAAATTAAGCAAAACAAATATTGAGCTAAGCAAATACTAAGCAAATTATCTCTTTTTCAACAGGTTCTTCTTGAAATTTTTTCTTAAATGTAACCAGAACTGCTTAAAAAATGCAGGAAATCCTCGAGACATGCGGAGATTTCAGGTTAGTGACACTTCCTACATATTTGACCAATCTCTTTTTGAAAATATGAGCTAAGAAAAATTTCAGCCAAGAAATCTAGCTATTTCATTTGAGCATGTTGTGTGCAAGTTTTTATCTAACATTTGGGAAGCACTTTAGAATTTAAGTCCAAGAATTATCAATGATAGTACTTACTGACCAGTCAACAACCATTAGAAGTTAGGAAAATGCTGAATGGCCTTATGACTAGTCTTCATAGTTTCATGGCCATGACAACAACCTGGCAATCACACAATTGCAATTCAGATGCCTGGTAACTGGTTTGCAATTGTGACAATTGCAGCATCCCACAGTCATATGATGAAAATTCTGATCTTCACGGTCAGCTTCTGACAACAAAATCAGTGGAAAAGCTGGCAAGAGGTCGTAAATGGCAATCCTGTGATTTCACACTTAATGACTTAATGCAGAATTAATAATTGGAATGGGAATTGCTGCAACTGCCATTGTAAATCGGTGTGGTCTCAGCAGCAGAGCTGTCCATTTTAATTGTGATTAAGCTAGGATTATCTGTACATGATCAAATAATTCTTAAAACAGCACCATATAAATCATACAAGCACAGATCTTAAAAGAATTGAAAAATAGATTAGACTAGATGTCTAAAGATGTAATCTAATAATCTAGGCCAATTCCACTGGATACTTACCTAGTGTGCTCAGTTTTACTGCCCTAGGCAGTGAGATTGTATCATATTTATTTCATTGTTTGACTCATGGACTGCAGGCAAATCAGAACCCTTGTGAAACTAGTCTAAAATCCTTCCACTTGATATGACAATACTGCGAGACATTTAAAAAAATAGGCTCTTTGGAAAGGCTTTTCAGGACAGAACAGAGGATATAACTGAGTAGAATAGATACATTAGACAAAGTAAGCAGTTCACACCTGCTTGCAAATGACTTGGACATCCTTGTAAGGAGTCAGATGTATATGAACCCAGCATTCCTAAGCAGGTAACCAGTATCCACTTGAGTTATCCTGACTAATTTTCCTGTTTTTGTGTTTCTTTAACATAACACTGCAGAAAAACTCCTGGTGTTCTATAAAATAATGTAATCCAAAACAGCTGCAGTGGTTAAATCATGGAACCTTTTGGTCTCTGGAATATTAAGAGAACCTTTTCAATGGAAAGGTCTTATTTATCTTTATTAATCTTACCTCCCTTATGCGATTTATTCAGAGGACTTCCTTTTGTAGTATTACAACATAAGTTTAAGCCTTTAATATAAACTGTCACTAAAACTTACTTTTTCATAGTTTTATTTTTTGGGGAGGGAACTTAAAGATAGTTTGAAATATCAAGAACCAGTTTGTTAAAGTACCAGGATAGAAAGCAGGAGATCCTGAGTTCAAGTCTCACCTTGGCAATGAAGGTCAGCTGGGTGACCTTGGGCCAGTCACTCTCTCTCAGCCCAATTCATCTCATAGGGGAAAATAGAAGGAGGAAGGTGTGTTGGATATCTTCTCCTTGAATTATTTGTAAAAATAATAAAGGCGAGATATAAACAAACAAACAAATAATATGAAATTAAAAACCATACAGCTCTATAATACAGGATAGAATAATATAATCATATATTGTGATCTTATTGGGGTATATAGACATCACATCTACTGATCTGAGCTCAATATAAGATGGATAACTATATAAATCTTACAAATAATAAAATATAACAAAAGTAGAATTGCGGGGTAGGGTTAGGACTGCCCGAAACTCATATTTTTCTTAATCAATAATGTAATGTTTTTATTTAGTAAAATGGCAGAAGATAAATTAAGAATGCAAACTTCAGGTATTAGTCCCATTCCATTCAAAGAGGCAAAGGATTAGTCTGTCAAAGACATACTGTATATAGGATTACTCTGTTACCAAGAAGAAACCCCATGCCTTTCTGAGTAAAAACACACAGGATTCATCTCTTAGCTCTGTGTTTTTTATTTTCATAGTATAGATGATAAGGAAGACAATAAATTGAAAAATTACGGAAATGTATGTGGGTGTTTGTGTATGTGTGTATATGTTTCTACGAGTTTTACTGATAAAGTTGCATATAAATACAGTACATATAATTATGTTTACATTGCACTTTAAAGCCGTAAGTGATTTAATGTCCAATTATCTGAGAATGTGTCTTACTTTGTAAGAAGCTGTATAAGTACTGAATTCAGCAGGATGCTGTCTTAAAGATTCCATAAATTTCAGAGCATTGTTCTTTCTCATACACAGACGGCATGTCAAACTCTCTAAAAGGAAGTTTTCTTGGCAGTTGCTCTTGGCTCCCACAATCTTTGACTTGAAGGAAAGAGTGTGACTTTGCTCTTGCACTGAGGCCTTTTGAGTTGGATTGTTAGTGATTCTAGCTGCTGTTGATGCAGTTTTAATGCATGATTTAACTTTAATATTATGTGTCTTAGGTCTCTTGAGCACTCTTGTCTCTCCCTCACAGCACTCAGTTTGAAGTCTCCGTAGAATAGGTTTGCAAGCTGCCTTTCAGACACATTTTGTCCAGTTCCTTTGATGTACTTCTCATCTTTTGCCAGGACTACTTCATATTTCATTATCAAAAAATCAGATCCATTCCAGCTGCCATCATCTTGGTAGCACTTTGTTCATTTCCAGTATTCTTGTTTCTCTTCCTGGGCCATGTTGTTAGACATAAAAAAAAATGAAGAAAATGCAGTCTTGCCTTCATCTCCCTCAGCCTTCTGCTCAGTGCTTCATAGTCCCTTCCACTGTCTTCAAATCTTTACTTGGTTGGATTCCTACATGGATCAATAGGAACAGGAGGAGGTGTCTGTCACATCCCAATTGGATGCTCCAGACTCTTCATATGCTATCTGGATGAATGACAAATTGCTGCTTTGGTCTCACTCAGTGTAAGATCTCTCATCAGCCCTACTGGTTGCTTCCTTGTCTTCAGGGCAGGTACATTCTTAATTCCTAAACCTGCTATTCATCTCGGATCCATTACCAACTTCCATAATGGCAACTGGAAGTTGGTAATCTTGGTTTGGTTTGGTTTTCTATATCACAGAACTTACATTTCTCAATTTGTAATTTTTGATTGCAGAATGGTTAGGGACCTCTTACCTATATTTCCCCAACTTTTCTCCTGCTTTGCCTCATCCTTGCTAAACTTAGCCTATTTTTCCAGAATATCCACCAGTTAAATCTGTTTCATAGATAAGGGAATCTAGTAAGAGCAGGAAAGGCTAAAGGCTGTCAAAGCATCAGTTCAAACCTACCTGTTTTGCTACCAGTTCAGAACTCCTCCAAGATATAAGCTGATTTTCATATGGTAATGCTTTTGCGTGTTCTGTCAGAATAGCAATCAAAAGTTTGTGTAGGTGACCAGGTAGGACATAAGACAAGTTGTTGATTTCTTGACTTGTAAAGACATTCTGTCAGGCAAACTGAGACTCAAAGCAGTTAAGCTTTCCATGTGTAAACAGAGACTGCTTACTTACACAGGTCATGTCAATTAGTGTGACCTTATCATTTTAAGGAAATTAATCATTTTCAGCAGAGCAGATCACCCTTCATACTTTTAAAATCCAGCTGTCTTCTTCAGTGACCAGAAAAACTATTTCTATGGGCAATGGTTATGATTTTTTTTCCTCCTACCCTAGTTTCCAGATCTAGTGCTTGAACATTTGTAGAAAACAAATCTAGCCTCTTGTTGATGATGAAATTTATTTATTGTAGCTGGGCAAGGAACGAACCAGTTGAGGATAGGAGGTCCTTAGCTTAATTCTGTTGTTCATTTATTTATTTATTGAATTTCTATTGCCGCCTAGTCGCCCATGGCAACTCAAGGCAGCTTACAGAATATAAAACCACATTTTATATTCTTGGAGTGCTGTTATCTTTGCAATGAAGTAGTACCTACTTATCTAATCACATTTGCATATTTTTGAACTGCTAAGTTGGCAGGAGCTGGAGCAAGAACATAGCACGTGGGTCTTGAATCTGGGCAGTCAGATTTCCACTGATAAGCCCAGGGTCTTAAACACTGTGCCACTGCACCATCCTGTTTGGGGAAGAGTGAACAGCTAATGTGAATGTTTAATATTCAACTTTAACCCTAGAGTTGATTATATAACATAGTACTTTATTTATTTATTTAAAACATTTATACAGCCACCCATTTTATATCAAACTCTAAACAACATCAGAATAGTTGTGATAATATAAATTATTTGAGAATATAGTAATGGCAAGGCAGACAGAAAATGAAAAAAAAGTTGTGATTGTACAGTATCTCTTTGATACACACAACATAATCCAAATATTCTAATTGTGGCCATAATGTTATTTCAATTACTATTTGAAAGATCTTCACTATTCTGTTGACTGGATAAAAAATGAATGCAAGTGAACAATTTTAACACATGCAGGAATGATAATGGAGTGAAAAAAAGTATTATCTAGATTGCCAGAAAAAAATAATTGACCAAATTTATGCCTTCCATGGAAGGAAATGGCAATGTGGAAACATTCTGTATGGTCTTTATTTCTCAAATTCCTGTCCTGCCTTTCTGCCACTGATAATCTCCATGGCCCTCAAATCTTTAGCATTGATGGAAAAAATCTTATTAAATCATTTAGCATATATCAATATTATTATTGACAAATATAACATTTCATTTGTTATATTACATAAGCAGCTATAATGATAACTGATTTGAAAATATTTGAAGGAGTGGGCTGGAAATAAAATTTTAGTATTCCAATGCTAGGCATATAAGGCAGACTTCGTTGCAGTGCATTATAAATTAAGTTCTGTTTTGGTAATATTATTTTTCTGTGGGTTTGAATAGTGTTCATTAGTGATTCAGTGCTGAGTCTATTCAAGAGACGCAAATGACATTTCATGAGGCTAATTTTAAAAATTGGCAATGAGTGACTATATTTTAATCATTGTGAAGCTTCTACACTAAATTTAGGTCAGCCTTTTATTATCTTGGGATTAGAAGTTGAGTTGCAAAATAATAATAGATCCATGCTGCCAGGATCTGCCTAAAAACTATTTCATCCTCTTTTACATAGTGTTCAGAGGTGTACACAAAAATATATATTTCCTTCTAATAAAGTGTAGATTAATGAAAATATCAGTAATGTGCAATAGATTAATTTAACCTAATGATTAAGTGTAGCAGTGGTAGGATTCAAATAATTTAACAAGCTTTTGTGGAAGGTGTGGCCCATCCGCATCCTTCAACTCCGCTGCACATGTGGGAAGAGCCTCCCATGACAATCAACCTGACTTTGGGCAAACCAGTTGTTAAATGACCCACACACACACCCACTATCAAAGTGGATCCTGGGCATGGGGCTGCAATGGAAAAATAGGAAATGGAGTGGCCAGCATGAGGCGAAGAAGAGGAGCAGGGAAAAGAGGGAGAGCAGTCTCTACTTTCCCTTGTGCCAGCCACTCCATTGCCCATTTCTCCATTTCAGCACAACACCTCACCACAGAGCTTACTCCAGCCAGATGCCCTCACTTTCCCAAGCATTTCTTTGCCTACCTGATTTCCAGCTCTGTTGTATTTCTCTGTTGCGTTTCTCAATGCATCCTGTCTGCAACTCCCATACTGGCTGCTCCTTCCCAGCCAGAGCTGGAATGCTGCTACGTTTAAGTGCCAATAGGTGCCAGCCTTCCCTCTAACATGCCTGGGCAGCTTCTGGAGAGAAATGTGCTGTTTAAGTGCCCATCTGGTGCCCAGATGCCCTTGCTTCTCACAAGCATGTCTTTGCCTACCTGATTTCTACCTCCATTGAGTTTCTCGCCATTGTGTGCAGGAAAACAAATTTGTGGGACTAAAAAAAACATTAAATCAATCAATTTCAACTTCATGAGATTTTCTTTTCACAAGAAGTTGGAATTGATTGAACTATTTTTTTTTTTAGTCCCACAAACTTTTGTTTCCCTGCACACAATGGCGAGAAACTCAATGGATCTAGAAATCAGGTAGGCAAAGAAATGCTTAGGGGAAGCGAGAGCATCTGGGTCCCAGGTGCTGATACAGGCCTGTCCCTCCTCAATAGTTGTCCAGGCCCACTGAAGGGAAGGGAGGCATCTACTTGCACTTAAATGCAGCGGCATTTCAGCTCTGGCCAGAAGGGGCAGCCAGCATGGGTGCTACGGGCAGGATGGCCACTTTCTTCAGCACCCTTCCCAACCCTCTGGTGCTCCGCCAGTGCTTTGGTCCTAGGCTGCCACCTATGTACAGGCTCCCCAGGCTAGGCCGAGACACTATGAGCCGGAAGAATTGAAATGGATGCTATTCAGCAAATTCGCCAAACTGCACAAAAAATTAGCTACCGGTTCTAATGAACTGGTGTGAACCAACTGAATCACACCACTGGTGTGTAGTCAAACCAGGGATCAATGTATCTCCTAATCTTGAACTATTAGATGAAGAATTATGTAATGGAATGGTTATAAGTCACTCTTTTGAATACCATTGTAACTTGAAACAGCCACTTAATAAAAGGTTGTAGAGGACTACCTATACATGATCAGTATTGCAGATTTTTCCCCTCTTTGCTTTTCCCAAATTGAAAACTGTGTTTTTTTCACAACATTTGGATATATTTGAGATTTGGCAGGCTTGTCCATACCCATGTTTACATGAATTTGTCAGCACTTCATTAATCAATTTTTAAACAGGAATATACTATTTTTCCCCTTCATGTGTTGGTATACACTTTTTCAAAGGTTGTTTCTTTGCATTCTTTTTACCTTGTGGTTGTGTTTTTTTAAAACAACTAAAACAAAACTTGTTTCTGTTACAAGTTAATTTTGCATATGCTTTGATCAAGATACAGTCCATTAATGCAGCAATTGAAATGAGTTTAATTTTTAAAGAAATATTTGGATCATAGTTAAGAATTCATTCTCTCTTGAGAAGTTTTCCTAACTTTCATAGGATTTTCCAGTTTCTAGAATAAACATATGAGTGTACTTTAGTCATAAAACAGCCAGTGCCCTTTACAAGAGTGTTCAGAACATACTAGTTTTTCCCAACTCACAGAACTTTAATGTTTAATATTGTATACACTGAATATGTTTTTCTTAAAACTATATGACCTCTGATTAATGTAATGCATGCTTTTGTGGAAACAATAGGTTTCTTTTTCTTGTTCTACAGGTGCACTATGAATAATCACTTCTGAAAGTAGACCACCAAATAACCACTAGTATTTTTTTCATATTTCCTGATGTTGGAAGCAGTTTCTCTAGGGGATTCCTTTTTATAGTACTTTTTTTTTCTCCTAATGGCTATAAAAGAACCACCCGGGTATAACATCATTGTAGTAAATCATATTCTAGTCACGGAAACTAGGTAGCAAGATTATATTATGCAATGAATGGGTTGGACTGAGTGCCCGATTTTGCAGATGTTGTGGGTAGCAAGAATTAAATAACGGATTTCAGTGAGATTACTCTGGTTAAAAACAAAAGTTAATCAATGTTCTCCTGCAGAGAAAAATATTGCATTCTCTTTTATAGGCTCAGAACACCCTTTACAGCATTATTTGAGACTCTGATTTAGTTCTTTTAAATGGAATAGTATTAAACAGTTGGATTTGTTAGGATTTATGTTCTCAAAATACTTTAGTATGTTACTTGTTTCTTTTCCTTTATTCCTCTTTATTTGTTTGGTTTTTAAATCTGTGTATTACCAGCATTTTCAGGCAGCCAGAGTTTTCACAAAAAAATAGGTAACAAAGTCAACCTTAAAATAGACCAAAACAGAATGGGGACTTCCTAATACATTTGGAGAATGTCTATGGAGGGAAACTTTATGAAACTCCTGATCATTTTTTTTTAAAAATAACAGTGGCATGTATTTTTTTATTGAATAGGAGCAAAATCCTTGGTGTTTGATACAGCATATTTGGAAAGTATTGATAAATTAATGTAATGTAATGTAATGATGCTATGTCATATATAACATATGGTATTTCATTTGCGTCATTTATACAATGACATCATGACACGAATAACATCTCAGGTTCCTTCCCACAAGTGCAGATGCCCATGACAAACATTGTGTTACAACAGTGGTGGCAAACTTTTGACTTACCGAGTGCTGAAAAGTACATGCTTTGCACGTGCCATCCACACTTGCGTGTGGCTCCTCCACATGCGCTGCATGTGCAACTGCACCATCTGCACATGCATGCACTTTTTGCCAGGCAATGCATGTGTGCTGCATGCAGGCACTCACGCACACATGAGCAATCATGTGTGCATGCGCAGGAGAGCTATGAAGACCAGCTGGATTTCCTGCTGCAATGGCGTGCATGCACAGCGGAGGTGGAGGCCCAAAGACCAGCTGGGTCTCTGCAATCGCACATGCGTGCATGCGCAATCGCATGTGCATGCTCAGCTGGGCCCAGCATGATGGTTCTGTGTGCCACCATCACTGTGTTTCGCCATCTTCTGTAGGATTTTTGCTTTATTTATTTATAAAATTCAATAACACTATAAACATATCGGGAAAGTTTGTATTTCTCAGTTGACTTAAATAGCCAAGATTGTATGTTGCCCATCAATGTAGATATATATTGTGCATTCCAATGCACAAAATTTGTGCAAACCTTAATATATTTTACTTTAAAAATGAAGTTTTATGCACTGATCACTAATATTTTGAGTAAGAACTATTAGTTAAATCTTTTCAATTGAAACAGTTCAATGTTCTATATGTACAGTATAGAAAAAAAAAAGAGCAAAATTAATTATGGACAAATGAAAGTGACTGATCGTAGAAGTTCTGGTGGTGCAGTGGTTACAATACAGAACTGCAGGCTAACTCTGTTCACAGCCAGGAGTTCAATCCTCATTGGCTGAATAAGGTTGATGTAGCATTCTATCCTTCTGAGGTC
This sequence comes from Myanophis thanlyinensis, assembly GCA_017656035.1. Taxonomy (NCBI): domain Eukaryota; kingdom Metazoa; phylum Chordata; class Lepidosauria; order Squamata; family Homalopsidae; genus Myanophis; species Myanophis thanlyinensis. The sequence goes on from JAEANM010003603.1 coordinate 21,188, forward strand.
ACAAAAATTAGAACCCAGATTGTTGGGTGGCAATATATTGACATTTGTAAACAACTCAGAGAATGCTGTAAAGCATTCTGGACCAGTATATAAGTCTAAGTGCTATTGCTATTCTATTGCTAGAGTTATTGCTATCATTACAATCTTGTACTGAGGGATTTTCACTGTAGAGTGCTTTGCATGAAATCTCTGTTAAGGCACATGCAGTTTTCTACCCAGATATGTATCTGCCACGTAGGGGCCTGTATCCATGAACCCTGATTATAAAAACACATTAAATTTAATTTCAAACTTTTGCTGTTGTGTTCTTTTTCAGTATGCTCTAACTAGTGTGCTGGTTCTATCTCCTTCAGTGCTCCAGCTTCTAAAACTGTTTAAATATCTAATTAAATGAGCTAATGGCATTCTGTGACAAACTATATCCAGATACAAATCATGTTAACATTCACAGGCTTGTAAACATTAATAAATTGAGGAGAGGAGGGGAGGGAGGGACAGATTAAATAAACAGAAAATTGGAACTGCTGGATTAAACAGTGTTTTAGGTCAAGAAATGACAAAACATGTTTTTGAGAAATTTACTATGGTTAATGAAATATTACTTTGAAAACTTTGCTTCATTTTCTTCCCTTTCACCCATTTCAAGCCCAGTAAGGAAATTCTTGTCAGCAACCCTTTCTGTTCATGGAACTTTGAGAGGGTAACAGCTTCCTTGAAGAACTGAAGAAATGTTTGCCAATTCTTGTGAAGCATTTCACCTCTTCAGAGGCTAAAGCTTCTCAATACCAAGAACAATTAAAGCAAGAGCCTTGTGGAGTGACTGGGGAATTCAGAAAAATAAATCAGAAACCCTCTTTCTTGGCTCTGGAGGGTAGCCTCATTATAAGAGCAGATCTATTAGCCCCTTTGCCATTGTCTTTCATTTCTCAAGTGAGG
>JAEANM010003604.1:0-22123 GCA_017656035.1 Myanophis thanlyinensis
GCTTAGCCAACAAAGGGAAAAGGCAAGTTAACTAGAAAGCAAGTAAAAAAGTGAAAAAAGTGAAAATAAGGCTCCAATATGGCGGGTGCGAGTTTTCGCGCTCTTTCTGAGCGGAGAAGGCTAAAATGGCATCAGTGAGGGAATGCTGAGGCAATAACAAGCACAAAAAACCGCAAACTTCTTTGTCTATACGCTCTACACCGATCGGTCTGGACAAGCCCAGCCGATGTGGAGCAACTAGCAATTAATAACAAGACGATTAGTAAAATGGGCTCTACACAATCGGTCTGAAGCAAATCCAGACGATGTGGAGCAGAAACTTCAAACGGAAGAAAACAGCCTTTTTTTTTAAAAAGCAAGACAGCAAGGCATCTTGAAGCTGACGGAAGTTCTACGGAGCAGAAAATACGAGAAACGGAAGACCCATCCGCCCCAGAAACAACAGCCCCTAACTTGAAGGCGAAGGCAACGAAAAAAAAAAAAAACTAAGCCGTTTTAAAGAAAGCGGCTTCTTCGGCTGTGCAGAAGGCGGGGGAGGGGAGGGAGAGGGGAGGCTGAGAAGCCTCTCCACACCTCCTCAAAGCTCCGGAGCGTTTGATGTGCTCAGTTAAGTAAATAAGGCTTAATCAATATACTTGCAGAGTTGCAGCAGCGAAGAAATGAGAAAGTTAATTGTGAGGAAAAATTTTGTTGCTCCAGAGGAAGTCAGATCGCTGTGACACTCGAAAAAAACAGTGGAGTGGTTCCAGTTCAGGCTGAAGCTTTTATAGTTTTTTTGACTGAAGTCACATGACCTGTGTGAGCCAATCCAAATTCCCAGACATTGCAGAATATGCTTCCAGCACGATGGAGAACAGGCTTTGACCTAGAATGCATTCCAAGAATAACTTTTTAAACAGCTGCTGATAATCTTCAGTTCTAAGTTCTTATACAAATTATGAGTATAGGAAGTCCCCGCTTAATAGTTTAGCAACTGTACAAAGTTAAGACAGTGCTGAAAAAATAACTTTATGGCCAATTTATACTAATTGACAACTTTATCAGTGTCCTTTAGTCACATGATTGCCATTACAGTCTGTACACGTTGCCTTGTGCCTGGCTTGGTTTTCTCTCTCTTAAAACAAAAAGATAGGAGAAGAAGAGATTTCAAAAAAGTAAGCTATTTGCTCTTTCCCACATTGAAAAAAACTCAATTGTGGTGGCAGTGAAAAGCATCAGGCATAGGATATTACCTATAGGAATTGCTTGCTTTTTTTTCTCTTCCACCTTGCAACTCAAAGAGATTGGAGAAAAAGATTTCAAGAGAGTAAGCTATTCTATAGCATGCCCATGCCCATTGATGCAGTCACATTATTTTCAATGTGTACAAAATAATAAGCAGGTATCTAAGCCTTCCAAAGGGAGGGTGATTGGTTAAAGTCACTGGTTCACATCTTCAACAAAAACCAAGTATGAAACTGAATAGTCTTGTCTCTTTACAACTGGAAAGCACTATCACATGATTTCCCACTTAGCAACTACTCTGTTTTGTGATGGAGTTGCCTGGCTAACTGAGGTCATCAAGCATTGCTATTCCCCTACCTATTTCTAGTAAAATAAAAAATGACAACTTTGTCAGAGATCAGAATCTCTAACAATGAGCAATTCATATAAGGCTGCAGAGTTTCTGCAAAGAAATTGTTGAAAATTTGTTATAGCTCAGAAGTTCCATTATAAGCAAAATTACATAGTCTATGTGCCTTTAATTTTTTATGCTGAAGAAGCCCTTGAAATTTCAGTATCTGAGAACCTCTGCACATTTTTTTTAAATATGAAAACTTCACAATATAATTCATTTCTAAGTGACACAATCCATGTTTTACAATGTTTTCAATGGCAAAGCATAAGGCCAACAGCCAAATCTGGGTACATAAAAATTCCCACCTGACTTGCTTCAGGCCTCCATCAAACATGATGCTCTGAAGATTATCAGTTTTACTTCAAAGCTGAAGAGTTAACAATGAACAAAGGGATGTAAACAGAGCAGAAGCTTGCCTACAGAGTTTTCTTTGAAATAGAGCAAACAGAAGAATCATCCAATGCCAATCCAAGGTTGTTAGCCAGTTCAGAGGTCACAAATTCAAGGTTTCTTTTACAAACAGGAACATCACACAAAAGCCAGATGTCAGACATTGATCCAGCAAAAACATGGTCAGAACTGTGCTGGCAGCTAAGACTGCAGCCAGCTGTCACTGATCAAGAGATTTACTCCCTTGCTTGATGAAGAGACTTCCACTGCTCTGCTCTCTTCTCTACTCATCAGGGAAGTAGGATGGGAGGCCTTACATCATTCTCATCTGACTTTTCCAGCTGCTGAAGTGGTGCCTGTGGTTAATTAGCCTCATGTGATTCCTGGCTTTGTCTCTTCTGAAGCTGGCATTTCACAAGCTCAGCCACTGCAGCTTCTTCAGGCTCATATCCTGAATTTGAGCCCTGAACTATGACACCCACCACTGCCCAGGTGGTCAAACTCACAGTGTCACGTTGCCATCACATGACATATTGTGACATTTTTCCCTTCACGGAGCTGGGGTAGGTGTGGCCTGTGCATAACGCATCTGGCCCATGGGCAGCCAGTTTAACACCCCTGTGATATGTAAGAGCTAGTATTGCATGGTGCATGAAGTCCAAAAATATTTTTTGTTTTTTAATCACTCTCATGAAACTCTAGATTCTCTGGAGCCCCAGTTAAGAATGATGTGAATTGTGATCCAAACGTATTTCATCGAGGATACCAAATATTTAGCACATATCAAAATCAGAACTATGGTTGAAGGCTTATAAAGTTTTATTTCTCTCTGTAACCTAATATAGGACAATGGCCTTGCTCTCTGATAATTACTTGCAATCTTTCCATCTCTAGGGTAGGCAGACAGCTATTTAATTCAATTTTATTGCAGAAAAAGGGTAATTAAATCTGTTTTCCAAAAACAATATGTGGATAGATTAGACCAGTATGCTATTCTAGAGAGAGCTGCTAAATATATATTTTCCTTTTTATAATTTGGTATTTAAAACATTATTGGTCCTTTTTCATGCTCACACCTGTGCCCAAGATGTTTGTTGGGAAGAAGGAAACAGAAGCACTATAATTATTTAGCTGACACAAAACAATGCTTTTATTGACAATTAGCTCCAAATATGGAAATCTCAACAGTTTTATACCCCCACACCTGGGAAAGTGTCAGTGCATTCTAGCTTGTTAACTAAATTGTGTTACGTCCATGCTAGCACTTTAACTCTTGAAATGGTTCCCTTAAGACCTATGAGCTGATCAGCAAATTTGAACCTGTTAATGCACATGTGTCTTTGTTTTTAGATAATCTCTTGTGTTTGAGAAACTTATGTCTGAGACCCATCTATGAAGCTTACTATTTTTTAAAAAACACATTTGCCCATTCCATGTGGCTAATAAATGCGTAATAAACATTTCTCAAGTGCTCCAAAGATTCTATTTCTAGCAATGTTTTATTATTTATGCCTACCTCTTTATTGTAATCTTTAGTTTTTGTTACATTATTCAGAATCTTCCAGCACTGAATACAGTGAAACATCTAACTTATGTATATAAAGGTTGATGTAGCATTGGTGCTACATCAACCTTTATATACATAAGTTGCCCCAAGTTTCTTAATTTCACAATAGTGTAAAAATATATGGACATATACATCAACATCTTGCAAGACTAAGAAAAACCTGATCCCTTCATCCAAAATATGTGTTAAAAATATCATCTCCTCCATAATCACAAAAGTCTCATTTCAAATCACGGATCCTTTTAATCATTTGCCCAAGTTAATACTAAACTTTTGAATCTTTTGTTCTATGCTTCCACACAGACATATTATACAGTATAACGGAATGATTCAAGAAGGAAAGCAAACATCCCAAGCCCGGAAGTATACATTTTTTTATTCCTCATTTGATTAGACTACAAAAGAATCTTGCCTTAACAAAAAATCCATCATATAGTTTCACCTCTTTTGCTTTCCAAGTAGAAGGTGAATCAGTTGATAATACCACGTGACCTTGCTTTATTTCCAGTAAATCAAATACATCTGAAACACAGTCCATTTATCTGAAGTAAAGGAAATGTTTTGTTGAACTTGTGATATGTGGTTTAGTTAGAAATTTTCTTTTGTAGCATTTCTGGCAATTACCTTTATAACATAAAGTAAAAACCAAGGATGAAAAGGAAATTGATTTTTTGTGGTACTATAAACTCCAGGGACAAAACAAAAACAACACCAACAAAACCTTACTCTTCACCAGCTTTATTAATCCTTACTTTCCTACTTAAGCTAGCATTATATTCCAGAATAATTAGTAAATTTTGCATTTCTAGAAGATTAATTCAATGATAGATATATTGTTAAATTGTGGATATTAAATTGTGGTATAATTTTTCCTGACTGATTTGCAATTAGAAAATTGTAGAGAAACATTTACTGTTTCTAATCAACTCACCCTCCACAATTCTTATTTTCCTTAAACACTTTGATGTGATGATGAATTGAAAATACTGATTTCTAAACAAGATACTTTTAAAATTGTTTCAACTGTAAAACATGCTAGGCAAATTATAAAACACAGTTTTAATCCATGATACTTACAAAGATTGATTTTTTAAGAATTTTTGTAAGAATGACAGATGAGTCTTAGCTCCAGAAAATTAGTGTTTGCTCTAATTCTTATGAATGTAATAAACTATATACACTGTTGTCTGTAGAATTTCATGTGGGAACTCACTTTATTACTTAAAGTATTTACAACCTACTTTATTTTTTGTGGATTTCTGGGAAAGGAACAAGAATACGTCAAAATAAACCTACAACAATAAAAGCTTCAAATTTTATAATGCAATATTATAAAAGAAAGCAAGAATTAACTATGGTTCCTAATGACAGAAAAGTTTGAATAAAATAAACAAGTCTTTCTTTGGCTCTGTAATGAAACTGACAACTAGCCTTAGCATAGAGCATTCTATTACTATTATGAATTGTGTATGCAGATATATTCTAAAAAGTAGCACTCCAACGGGAAATACAGAAATATATACCAGAAGTCCTTGTTTAGTGACAATTGGAACTGGCAACTCGGTGATTAAGTGAAGCAATTGCTAAGTGAAAACCTCAGGACTGTATGTAGGCTTGAAATTTTACTTCAGCCTTCCTTTGCTTTATAGTGTCAGAAGAATAAAGCAAGCTTGATTGGATGAATGTATGAAGGCCAATAACCATGGTTTCAAAGGAGGAACCCACATTTGAATTGTAAGGCAATACTAACAAGTCACAATACTGCCCTTGGCTTTTTCTGCTGTCTTGCTAGTTGTAGCTAGGACTGGGTTAACCCAATAGTAGTCCAACCCCCAGCTCTGATATAACCCAGGTTTCCAATGGAAAAGGAATATAATAATGTGATATATATAAAAAAGCACTAATATTTGATGGAACTTGACTAACCTGCCATAAACTCCTTTGAATTTTCTCAAGGGAGTTCCTCTCTCTAAACTGATTTTCCTTTTTATTTTCAAATTTATTTTCCCGTATCTCTGAGGTTGATTGTTGGACTGTTTAATTGCAATAATGACAGACGAGTCCCCATTGTTTGATGGCCCCCTTGGAAGCCAATTTGGAGGAGGAAGATGCTGGAACTGGAGCCCTTAGATGAGGTTGGCATGAATCCCCAGGAGTTTTCAGAGAGCCTGGGGGTTGAGGAAAATGCAGTCCTGGGTCTGTCTGGCATCAGGGTGAGCAGTCAACTGGACAGCCTGCACTAGCAGAAGCAGGGGAGGATCTAATGAGGAACAGCTGCTATATGCACACAATCCAGGAAGAGTGGAGCATAGAGAAGCACAAAGGAGATTGGTGAGACTACTTGCAAGGAAGCAGCCTTACCCCTCCTAATGAAAAACATTGGACTTGGGAGATTTAGCCAGACATAGGAGAAGGTGAGTTCGCTGGAGGCAACCATTTACTTCTGCAGTGCACTCTCTGACTTTGTGAATGTCGGACCTGTGAATGTTGCTTTTTGGATTGCAGACCCTGCTCTGTGGACTTTGGACCTTGTCCTTGGAACTGGGCTCTTGTGGACTGTGGGAGCTTGCCCTGGGGAAATTGGGGCCAAACTTTTGCAGCCTGACTACAGAAAGGTTTGGGGGCTTTCAGAAATAGCTTGCTTGCTTATTTATTTATTTATTTATTTACAGCATTTCTATACCGCCCCCTCTCCCGAAGGACTCGGGGCGGTGCACAGCCATCTAAAAACGCAAAATATGACAATTAAAATACAGTTAAAATAAATTAAATCAGTGGCCAATTAAAACCAAATTATGGAAATGTTAAAAAAGAAAACAATTTAAAATAACCAACCAATAAAAGCCAATTAAAAAACCAATTAAAACCAGTTAAAATCCCCCAACCGATAGTACTAGACCAGACCGGCTTGTTGGAACAAAAAGGTGTTTAGTGCACGCCGGAAGGTCCGTAGGTCCATGATGGTCTGGATCTCCGGGGGCAGTTCGTTCCAAAGGGAGGGTGCCCCCACAGAGAAGGCTCTAACCCTTGGGGCTGCCAGACGACATCGTCCTGGCAATGGGACCCCAAGGAGGCCCACCCTGTGGGAATGCACAGGTCGGCGGGAGGCTGACGGTGGCAACAGGCGGTCCTGTAAGTACCTGGGTCCCAAGCCATATAATAGCTGGGCAATAAACATACTGTGCTAGCACCTGTTTCTGTGACTCAGGTTAGAATATCTTATAAGGGAATCCTGGCTTATCTCTAACTCATCCCTGACTGATAAAGAAAGCTCTAACAGCCATTTCCCCCCCCCCCCAATTGTGTTTGCAAATCCCATTCTAAAGCTTCAAATTTGTTGACAAAGTTTGTTTTATTTAGAACCTTTTCACGTAAAAAGTTACCCTATCTTTGGTTGTTTAGCTGACTTCCATAGGGAGAAAGATCCAGGTCCGTTACTGTGCTGTTTCTTTTTTTACATATATAAACCCAGAGAAAATCTTGCTGTTTGTCTCACTCAGAATAGTGTTAACTTATGTTTTTAAAAAGTCCTAAAATATGTTAATGTAATTAGGGATAGAGCTGTAAAATGTGTGCTACTAGGCTGATGTCTCAAAACTTCTCCTATACATTGAAAGGAATAAGCTAGCACTAGCTGTTTGCCTAACGGGCTTGTGGCTGGCAGTTTAGGAATTAAAAGCCTTTAGTGGAAAACTGATTAGGGCCTTGTCAATATTAGGCAGCAGATAGCAACAGGCTAATTAAGGTCACTGTTGAGGTTGTTAATTTGAAGTTAGCGCTTTCAGAAAGGAGCTCTACTGCCAGAAGAAGCTCGGGAAGATATAGTTTAAGCAATCGCTCCACTCTGGAAAAATGGGTTAAGCACATAGGATAACGAATACTGACTGTAATGCTGAACAGGTAATTCAGAAATGCTGCGAAGGTCATAAAGGCATGAATTGGTCACAAGGGTATTTTTTCATCATAACTACAAACTGAGGCAGTCCCTAATCAAGAATGGCCTGTAGATGAATTTGTAGTATTATGAATATGGATTTATCAGATGTAAACAGGAGCTTAGGTGAACTAATGCTGCCATTCTATTGAATATAATATACCTAGGAATCATATTTTAATACTCTAGCTTGCTTTTTGGATAGTAGAGGAGTGATCAGCTGTGTAAGAAATGTACATCGGCATTTCTAAAATACATTCTTATCCATTCCATAAGTATCAGTTCACAATCTGGAACAAAAATACCTTGTTGTTTTCATTCCATCTAAATAAATTTGTTTTTCAGAGTTGTCATCTATCTGATTTCTACATAGACTTGAGTTTTTTGGGTTCAAATTCTACATTTGATCATTACTATCAAAGAGATCCCATATTTAGTTTCAACTAAAAAGGCTGATTCAGCATGACTGGCCATTCAGCATTTCAACTTTGTATACAGATAATCCTCGACCTACAATCAATCATTCGCTTAGTGGCTGTTCAAAATTATAATGGCACTGAAAAAACTGGCTTGTGATTGATTGGTTTTCACACAACAGTTGCATGATCAAAATTCAGATGCTTGACAGCTGAAATGGATTTATGAACAGTTACATTGTCCCGAGATCATATGATCACCATTTGTAACCTTCCCAGCCAACTTCCTGCAAGCAAAGTCAAGATTCACTTAATCCGTATTCACTTAATGACCAAATGATCCACTTAACAATTGCAATAATTCATTTAACTATGGCAAGGAAGATCACAAAATGGGGTAAAACCCACTTAACAACTGGCTTGCTTAGCAATGGAAATTTTGGACTTAAACTGTGGTTGTACCTACAATGTATTTTGTAGACAAGCTTCCCGGGATTTTCTATTTCATGCCAAAAATCTTATAAAATTAAGTTGCACTTTCCAGATAAGAATGGGATTATCAAAACTGTAAAGCAACTGGAGAACCATTTGTTAAAAACATGTTTTACTCAGAGCAAGAGGAGAATACTTTAGTAAATGCAAATGCTTTAACATCTGTTACCCATGGTATATAATTATCTGTTTTTATCTGATAGAAGTGATGACCCATAGTGACCACACATTATAAATGAAGTGTACTTCAATTCGCTTTTTTCTGTAACATGAGAGGTACATATCTACTTAGTGGAACAAATGAGTCCTACAATCATATTATAGATATGTGGATACGTTTGAGTGATTTTTGGCACAGCTTCAGGGAATTCTGAGGACTCATCAAACCTTCTGCAGCCACCTGCTATTTGACAGCCTAGAGGAAAGTGTGAACAAAGGCTACCATCAGTCTTTCTCCTGACAAGTACCATCTCAGCGTGTTTTTCCACAAGTTAAATCATCTTCAGCAGAGCATATCAGATCTAATTTTATCATTAATGTCTTTCTGTTGTTTTTACAGTTCTGTGCTGCTTTTTAATATTATAATCCAAACCTGCTGTCAATAATATTTTGGACAGATATCTTATTCTGGATGCAACCATTTCTATGCTTGGTTGTTGGGTTCAGAATTCTTTATGAAAATCCCTGGCTTTCTGTAAGCATTCCTAAAACTGATCCCATTTGCTCAGGGCTGTCAAACTTGCAGCCTTAGGGCTGGATGCATCACACACTGGCCATGCCCACGCCTGGTTTAGTGAAGGGAAAGTCGTGATACATCATGTGTGCTGCCATGATGACGCAAGTTTGACACCCTTGCATTAGCTCCTCACCTTGCACATCACCACAGAAGGTCTCTAAGCCAGGTGTGTCCAACCTTTTGGCTTGCCTGAGTCATTCTCAGTGAAGAGAAATTGTCCTGCAATAATGTATATAAACCACAAATTTCCTTTATTGGGGGGGATTTGTGTTCCCATGTGACTAATTGTTCAGGGCTGCATGCAGGCCACGCTTGCTCTAAGTTGTTGATTTCTTCCTGAAACCCTGCTACTACAATATTTTGGGTGTGGAATAGATAGACTCATGCTGGCTAAGTCATAATTACAATCATACAGGATGTATTTTCTTAATAGCAACAACTTGTTAACTAATGGTGTCATTTCCCAAAATGTTTGGAAGCTCTTTTTTCTCTTCCAAAATGCATAGAAGATTAAGAAGATTCATGAAACAATCCATGGTATCTCTCACCATCTTTCATCAGACAATGGACTGTCATACAATTGTTACTACAGGGGCTTGCCAATTATTTTTACCGAAAGACAAATGGGCCTCTCTCAACATGCAGATAAAGATGCCCTTCTTATAATAAATCATTTCATGTTCACGAAATCAATTTCATTGCTTATTCAGCTGAAGGAAAAAATAACTTCTGTTTTCTGATTGTCACACTCAGTTTTGTTGTACAATAAAAGAAAACAGCAAACATCTGCTTCAAATCTTTAGAGAGCTGTTTGGTTTTTTTTAAAGCCATTGATCATTCTCCAAGTTGACTGGCTGGTCAAATTGTTTAATATTTTCGTTCCATCTCTAAAGTTGACTTACGGCCAATGAACATTCTGGTCAGAAAGGAACTATTATGCCTCAACTGAGACAAAATACAAGGAACATCAAGTGCATACAAATATTTCTAATACCCCTAGTATACTTCTGCGGGTGACAATTCATGCTTCTGTATTATTTATATGTTATGTGCAGAACATTTTACAAAGAGCATATTATGACACTGCTCTATTCCCACAAGCTCAGAACAGATACAGGAGCACAACAAAGGAATGGGAGATGGAGGTATGGTAACAAGTATGGATAAAAAAATGTATTTTGACTTATTTACAATAAGACAAAGGAACTACCTTTTCATCTCATATACCACTGCCGATTGTGGTATAAGACTCTAAGAAAGTCTAAGAAACAGTTTAGTGAATTTACTCCATTTTCTGGGAATCAAATTATTCTTAACAATACCTAATCATTTCATTTCATTTCTAAGTATCTTTTAATTTCCCCATCTTAAAGGCACTGAGCCACATGATCTGAGTATCTAAACACTGTAAGTCAACCTGTATAAAGCATTCAACACAGCCACTTTGTAAAGCATGTTGATGTAAGTCAGACCTGTCAAACTGGTGGTCCATGGGCCGGATGTGTCATGCACAGGCTATGCCCACCCCAGATCCACAAAAGCAAAATACACAATATGTGATACCTCACATGATGTGATCGAGCTTGACACGCGTGATGTAAGTGAACCAGCCTATCTTGAAACATTAAAGCAGCCATGTCACTTAATGAAGCTGCTTCAATAGCTTTCCCCAGTTGCTTCTGGATACATGTGAATGCATGGCTGCTTCCCCAAGGTTCACTACTGAGATGAATTTCACTATTGGCTGTATTAATCATCCCTACCTATATTGAAATCTGGTTAATAAACTACAGATGTAAGGCAGAATACTTATAAAGAAAGAAACATTCAGGAATAATAGTATCAAGGTAAAATCTATAAAATTTATAACACCATAAATTCAGAATTGTACCTTGTTTGCATGCTGCAATTTATTAGCAAATTGACTGATTTCTCTGAAAAGCAAGGATATTGTAGAACGCCTCAGTATGCTACATTGCCCGAACAGAACAAGGGTATGGGAGATGGAATCCTGAATCTGAAACTGAAGAAAAATATTATTAAATTTCATCCCATTTAAAAATAATTTTAATTACATTAAAATGTGCAGATATATTTAAAACATTTATAGGACATCCAAAGGACTAGGAGATTAAAAAAAGCAAGTGAAATACATTTTATTGACATGTACTATGCATCAATATTAAACTATTTTGTATACTTCACAACCATTAAAAATGTGAGTAGATATAGATTATTTGATCATAAACAGCATGATAAATTAGTGTCTCTCATGCCAATGAACCAATTTTAGAACAACTTCCATGCAGTGAAGCTACACTAATTTACAGAATACAATTTATTTATTAAATTATTATCCTTCCTTCAGAAATCCAGGGCAGTATAGATAATGCTCCCACCTCCTATTTTCCCCACAATAACTTTGTGAGGTGCTTTGGGCCGATACAAAGAAACTAGCCTAGAGTCACTCTATATGCTTCAGAGCTTAATATCTGAGTTTACCTGGTGTCAGGAGTTGTTTAAGTTCCACATTTTTGCTGATAACTGACAGGAATAAAATCAGAATGCAATAAACACTTCTATAACTTGATTTGGTGTCTTAAAGCTATAGGCATGTTGCACGCCAATAGGGTTGACTACCACAGTCCTCTATTAGGTTGATATATAGTATGTTCAAATATATCAATTATTCAATAAGTAATATTTCATTATTTAATGTGTATACTGGTAGTCTTTGCTTAATGACTGGTTACTTAATAACTATTTGAAGTTATAACAAATTGAATAAGCACTATTCTCATGGTTGGAAAGCTCCTATTCCAAGTTGCGTGGTTTGAAGCATCAACCTTCCAAATGATTGCAAGAATGGCACCATCTTTTGTGATCAATGGAAGGTTAGAAAGTTTGTATGGGTGGCTGTAGAGTAAGCTAGAAAAGGGGTGTCAAACATTGACGGCTGCATTGACCTCGGGATGGAGTGAACCTGGCCAGGATAGGCGTGGCCAGTTCGATGTCACTCGTGTTGGGGGTGCCTGTGGGCTCCCGAGCTCTATTTCTGCTGGCAGAGGCACTGTGAGCTGGTCCTTCACTGTTTCCAGGACAACCCTGTGGGCCAGATCTAAGCACCATGCAGGCGAGATCAGCCCAAGGCCCTGAAGTTTGACATCCCTGAGCTAGAACATCAGTTAAATATACTTTTTCCTGTATTTGTATTAACAATTAAGTAGGTTACTTTTGAAAGCTCTATTTGCCAATTCATGGGTAAATTCAGTAAGGCTTACTTCTAATTAAGCTTGCATACGTTTGTAGCCATACAAATAATACAGCAGCAGTTACTTTTTTTTCTCGTTTTCTGGACAATACTAAATCATACACAGAAATCCCCCCCACCCCACCTTTTAAATCAGAGATAAGTGATATACTGCTAATCCAAAATATCCATAGATACGAGTGGACCAAAAACTTCACAAATGATATTTAGACTTTTACATTAAAGACTTAAACATTAAAGAATAATGTTTAATAAAATGCCACTTAGCAGAAATTAAACACTAATGATCAATCATGGTTAAAATTTTACCAATAAATCCTCTCAGTGATGCTTATAATTAATAAATGAAAAAGATCAATGAAATGTAGAAGGAAGAGATTAATTGTGGGTACAAAATATAAAAGTTAATACCCAAATAATGAAATGAGGCATGAAGAAGATTTGAATGATTAATTTAATAAATCCTGAGACCATGATATATTGCCTTTTTTATATCAGTAAGCTTAACTAGCAAAGGACCACTGACAACTGCATACATTCTTCCATCTGGATTAATGTTCACTCACTTGACAAATCCTTATCTTGACTGATTATATTAATATATTTACATTCAGTCCCTTGGGCATTTTTTAAAAGTATGCTTACAAGGTTATAAGCATTACTGTTCCAAAAGAGAGGTTTTCTATTATACAAAGTATTTGAAATAATATCCTGAGTAAATTTTTTTAATGTTGAATTTGATTCTTCTGTTTTTAAAAACAACTTTAGGTCTCTCCATATAATCACATCGATATCTGACAGTTTGAGGCAACAGATAAAGTGGCATTATAATCTCAATTTCACATTTCTGATTTCAAAATTTCAAACTTTCAGTTGAAGGCAACAAACTGACCACTTAAGCATATGGAGTATTATAAAAAATCATTTGACCCTCTCAATATTGCTGGGAAAATATTCCTTGACCTAGGCAACAAGAAAAGACCAACGTTAGAGGAGAGAGTCTGACTGTTCACAATCATGAATTGTAATCTGCCAAAAGCTTACAATTGAATTTGGTTGGTAATGTTGTATAAAATAAATCATAGTTTAGCTTTCTGATTTCCAGACTTACAGTATTTCCTTTTAGTGGACATATGATCTACAAAATAATGGATAGGATTCCAATTTGAATAAGTGAGCCACAGACACAGACACTGTAATATACAGAGCAGGTTTTTTTTTTAAAAAAATGTTTAGTCTCCTATTACTTTCCTTCTTGTTTCATGAGATTGAAATAAAGCATCCAACTGAATACAGAATATCGGGCAAATGCTGACAGCAGAGTCCAGGGTAGATGCTATTTGCATGCTACTGCAGCCTGGTTAAAACCTCATATCTGGCACATGCTACAACACAGCATGTAGCAACTGGACTTTGAAATTTTATCATATATTTTGCCTGCACTATTCTTTCTACATTATATGTAATCTACAAACAAGTTAATCATATATTCCTTTTCCTCTGCTGTTTGACTTATAATTTCTATGATTCTAGATATTGGCCATATTGAGAGTGGTAGTAACTGAAATATATCTTTCACCCACTTCTTTCTAAAAATATGATAAAGTAATTCTTTGTTTCTACAATACAAAGATATGAAAGGCTGTATAATCTTAATTAGAATGAATATGATTAATACTCGATTATATGGAAAGCAATTGCCTGTTAACACAAGTAAGATGAATTTGATTAAATTAACATATTTTCTAGATTAAGTCAGCAAAGCACAACTAGAAATATTCCACTGGTCTGCATTTTCATACAATGTCAAAGACGCTTCCTTGTTAACTGCATTGAGTTTTCTTAGCAGAAATATTGTTTCCAAGTTTGTCACTCTTCAATACAAGGGGTAATCCTATTTAAACAGATACTGAAATAAGATCTTCAAAATTAAGTTAAATCATATTTAACTTCTAATGTTCTATAAATCAATTTTAACTACTTTCCAATTACATGAAATACAGGAAGAAAGAATCACCATGTCCTTTTTTAAAAACTGGGAAGAAAATGAGCCATATCTTTTAAATGTTAAGTACCAGACCAGATCATGACAGAGATGAAAAATATAGTGGAAAAAACATGGAGAAAAGTATACAGTATTCATTTAAAAGTTTACTGGTGTAAATAAGGTTTTCTTTACTATATTTATTTAGTGGATGTACTCCTAAATAAATAATCCTAAACCTATTTATATTTAAATTCCAAGAATCATGACCTTAATCAAACAAGATTTCTGTTTTCTTTTGTCTAGCTCAAATGAAGTAGGAAAGAATAAAAGGTTAATGCAACTTTCAGCAACACTAGTGCCCCCCTATCAAATTCTGATGTTTTACTGCTTTTATCCCCGGCCAACAGATTAAAAGAAATCTAGACTGCAGTAGTGGCTCCAAAGAAGTTAAAGAATTTTACTGTATTTTGTAGTTAACAAGGAAGTGTCTTTGATGTATGAAAATGCAGACCAGTGAAATATTTCTAGTTGTGCTTTTAGGCTTTGCCGACTTAATCTAGAAAATATGTTAATACTCAAGAAATACATTTACAATGATTTACCAGATACAATTCAGCCATATTTTGTTTTCTAATCTCGTCAGTTATTATTAGCATATAATTTCAATAGAACATATAACACTTGGGGGTTTTAATTTCAGAGCTTTTATCAAGGAGGCAAATTCCTTCATACTCAAGTTAGTACTGTACACACTTTGCTTTACTAACAGTACTACACACTGTTGCTTTGCAACATATTCAAGTCATTTATAACCATGATGCAGAAACTGATTACAAACCAGATTAAAAAGACATATGCTTGAAGCCTAAGTGACTTCAAGTAAAGTCACTTGTCAAGCGACCAGTTCTATTATATTTTAAATTTTATTGAGAAACTACTAATCTGCAACTTCAGATTGAAAGGCTGAAGATCCAATGGCCCTATTAGGACCACCCAATTCATTGGTGAGTGTCTTTATTTTCATAAACTGAAACATATATGGGTATCTCTCGCTACATATTTACAAGAAAAAAGATCTTAACACATAGTCATTAACATTTTCATTTACTGTAGTTTTATATAATATTTCATAGATCTCAGCTTGGGGTATAAATTATTCTAAACATCAATGGCCATCAGGTGCTTTTCTTGGCATTAAGTATCCAATCCACCAGACATAAATATACACTGATAGCCAGCGGAACCTCTGTAAAGATGGGAAGCCTTTAGGAAGTCTCTTAACTTTGAAGAATATTCTAGGCCCCAAAATGGACTCTATAAGCTTTCTTAGGGGGAAGAAGGATGGAGTGGCTAACAACAACAATGACAACAAAAACAATAATAACAATAGCAGCAGACATCTTAGGTGCAATCCCAAAACAACTGGAGCACCAGCTGAACATCATTGGCATTGACAAATTCACCATCAGTCAATTGCAAGACAGGAAGGACTCGATAGGTAGATAAAAATGCCAAACCCAGTTTGAACATCTGGCTGACTTTGCAATGAACAACAACAACAATAATTTTCAATTATTGGAAAATTGCACTCAAATAGCTGTCTGGAACATCAGTCTTTTGTACCTGTTTATATTCTCTGGAGCGGTCATTTCATTAACAAGTAATCTCTTCAGAAGCCATTTTGCAAGATTCCTCACTATAAATTCACAAAATTTAAGTTTCCCCTTAATCTTTGAAACATTTGATAACAAATATTGTTGCAACCCGACTTCTCAAAAGTACATTATTTTAAATACACATAGGAAGCAGATTCTAAGCTATATCAAATCTAACTTCTTCACAAAATAAAGTTTGAGTCTAAGAAGATAGTTAACAGAAACAAAGAGTGATTGAAAGGATATCCTTAATAACCAATTTTACAGTGACAATCTGTGTTTGTTTTTAAATTATACTCCTAGTACTGTATAAATTACATATTCCTGAACATATCTGCCACTAAAAACAACTGCTATTTATAAATAATTGATTCTAAAATGTCTTATTTTGAATACATTAAGAGGTCTTTTGATAGAAGTGATCTGAAATTGAAAACATTAATCAAACAGTAACTTTTGAAGAAGGCAATTAAGAGTACTGCTACTATTGTCCATGTTTTTACTATAAAAATGTTATGTATAGTTATGCAACTTGTTTGTCCATTTCCTTTATTTAAGGTACCACAAAAGGAATGACAGGAATCTAATCTATATATTTTTAATCAAAAATACTTTGCTATCATTCACAATCAAGGACAAAAATGGTTCTTTAAAGTCTCATTGCCTAAAATTAACTGGTAGGTCCTACTTTTGTGATTTGAAGTTTAGATATTATATTTTGGTCACTGACCTACAGTACTCCAAACAAAGCAAAGCCAAGTTCTAATTAAAGTCTTGTAAAACTTTTATGTTCAGATAATTTTATATTCGAAATTAATAAATGTACTATAAATGTTCTATAAAATACTTTTTCAAAGTTTCTTAAACATTGTTAGCATTATCCAATTTAATAGGGTTATCTAATAGTTGAAAACCAAAATATTAACTATTATGACTTCAATCTGTAAACATTTAATACCAAAAAGAGCTATTTTCTGGAACTACAATGAAATCACTTTTGAACAATGGATTACTAAATTTAATTACCCTACCTAAACTATAATCAAGGAAGTCTGGGAAAACCTATAAAGATTACACTACCCTAGATAGTTCACGTATTTTCACTATGTTCCAACATATGCCCTAAATTATAAAACATTTTCAAATGCTGACATTTGCTGAAATTCTGTCCTTAGCAGAAAGCAGAACCACCTGGTTATATTATCATCCCTTGAGCTCATTTAGTAGGAAAGGGTTGGATTCTGTTGCACTGTGAAATATTTGAATTTAGATGACACAGGTTAATCTTCAAAATGCATGCATAATATTTATGAAGCACTTTTTGGGGCACTTTTTAACCAGACTATAAATTGTCAGCATGCTCACTGAATGTGTTGCAGGTTTCATCTAGAACTGTCAAAAAGCATGTGAGCATGTAACATGAGCACTCCTTTATTATGAAAGATAATTTTTACATGCAGAACAAATGAACTAGACTCTGCTCCATAGTTACCAAACTTTCAATAAGGTATTTTGCCCAGATGGAATCCGTCAATAAAAATAATTATAGTCCATGAATCCAGGCTTCACAAATCCCTATATAAGCAGCAAAATTTGTTCCTGTGCTGTGCTGTGATAGAACTAGTGAGATGGGTTGCCCAAGAAGGAAATTCCTACTGAGGAGCAGCTTGGAAATTTGCAATTATAACAAGCTGACAATAATAATTTTTAAACTGTCCTGTAACTCCCAGAACATCTTAAGATAGCCATTCCAGAGACAATGCTAGATTAGTTGGACCAGTTATGACTTAACAAGAAAATCATAAATTTCTTCAGCCTGATTCTCTCAATAGACTCTACACATTCTATAAATATAGGTTGTCCATTAAACAGTAAATGTAATATGTTGATATGCCTGATTCAGACATATATGGGCTGTATACTATTTACAAACTCATTGCCTTCCGTGTTCTCATTCATGCAAAGGGTTGGAACCTCAGAGTTTCCAGCAATGTAAAATGTTTAATTTTAATTTAATTTTTAGAATGTTAGAAATACAGTAATTCCTAGAATGTATTTTACTTACTCTGTTGAGATAGCTGCTGTTTAAAATAATTTGTACAAGTTTTTCCACAGAGTCTTCCAACTTTTTAAAACACCTTCCCAATATCCAACAAGAAAAATTAGCATCATTTAATAATTTAGCTATGACAAAAACAGCCTGAGCCATAAAATCTGGAAAGGGTTGTTCAGGAAGGTTATATGATGTAACCAGACCATCGAGTAACTGGGAAAAAGAATTGGATACCACAGAGCAATCCCTTCCAAGTTTCATCAAATCTATTTTCGCACTATTGGACTCTGCCAGATTTCTTAATTCAATGAAATGTTGTAGGAACTGCATGTGCAGCATCACAGATTGATTCTTGCTGGAAATCAATGTGGGATTTGGCAAAATGGGAGGGCCCAAACTGTTGAAATCCTGTCCGCTGAGGCTTAAACTAGGAAGATTTTCTGTACAATCACTTGAGATATCACACCCAGAGTCTTCAAAATGGTCACTGCATTCTGTTGTATTAGAACCTGCCACAGACTGGCCTGTAAGTGGCAGAATCCCTGAAAGACAAGAAAAAAACTAGACACTCAGTATATTACAATGGATGAAGAACTGGACTCTAAATCAACCTGGGGGGGGGGGGGTTGTCAACATTTCCTAAAGATATTAGGCTTCCAAAGCTCCTATCACTTCCATTATTTTCAATCAATTGCAATAGCAATAGCACTTAGATTTATATACCACTTTATAATGCTTTCCAGGCCTCTCTAAGCAGTTTACAGTGTCAGCCTATTGCCCACAACAATCTGGGTTCTCATTTTACCCACCTCGGAAGGATGGAAGGCTGAGTCAATCTTGAATCTGGTGGGATTTGACAGAAGTACTGCAGTACTGCCCTCTATCCCCTGTGCCACTGAGGCTCATCAATGCCACCAAACAATTAAAAAATCATAATAAAGGTTTTATCTAGTAGTCATAGTGTCATTTACTTAGAAGAAATGACTGCTTTGTCTGCAATCTCATCTATGTCTAACAAAGGTGTGGCCATTTTATGTATTTCTTTTAATGGAGTAACATGTAAGCTCTCTTACTGAAGATGGTGAAGTCAACAAATAGGCTTTTATGGAAAATGGGGAATGAGGAATGTTGTCCATAGGTCGCAATGGGTCAGACACAACTTTGCAACTAACAACAACAACAAAATCTTTTATGTA
Source organism: Myanophis thanlyinensis (assembly GCA_017656035.1). Classification (NCBI taxonomy): domain Eukaryota; kingdom Metazoa; phylum Chordata; class Lepidosauria; order Squamata; family Homalopsidae; genus Myanophis; species Myanophis thanlyinensis. The sequence continues at coordinate 19,316 of JAEANM010003604.1, forward strand.
CACTGAGAGCTTATGCACCAAAGACAATTCCTTGTGTGTCCAATCACACTTGGCCAATAAAGAGTTCTGTTTTTTTCTATTCTCTAAGGGCAAAGAAAAACTTGACCTCTTTAATTTAATTTATATAATAATATGTTTAATAGTAACCATGCCAACTTTCCCTGCGACCAGATACAGCCAACTCACTCTATCGCTGGCCGTGGGGAACGAAATGTTGTCCCCCACGGAGAGGGCTCGCAACTTGGGTGTCCTCCTGGATGTACTGCTGTTATTGGAAGAACATATTGCAGCCGTCTCCAGGGGGGCTTTTTATCAGGTCCGTAGGATTGTCCAGTTGCGGCCCTTTCTGGATCAGGGCGCTCTTCGCACAGTCACTTCTGCCCTTGTGACTTCCCGTCTGGACTACGCCAACGCTCTCTACATGGGGCTCCCCTTGAAAAGCATCCGGAGGCTGCAGTTAGTGCAGAATGTGGCCGCACGGGCAATTATAGGAGCTTCTCAGAGCTCACATTACACCTCTCCTGCGCGAGCTGCACTGGCTTCCTGTGGCCTTCTGGGTACAGTTCAAGGTGTTGGTACTTACCTTTAAAGCGTTCCATGGCTTGGGATCCGGGTACTTACGGGACCGCCTGTTGCCACCATCAGCCTCCAACCGACAGATGCACTCCCACAGGGCAGGCCTCCTCGGGGTTCCACCTTCGGGCCAATGTCGCCTGATGACCCCGAGGGTTCGAGCCTTCTCTGTGGCTGCGTCCTCCTTATGGAACGAACTCCCCCCTGAGATTCGGACTGTTACTGACCTCCGCGCCTTCCGACATGCATTAAAAACACATCTTTTCCAGCTAGCTGGTCTGGCCTTATACCTCAGGGCTAAATTTTAAATTGTTTAGTTTATGTAATCTTAAATTTTAAATTTTTTGATTTTAAATTGTTTTTAATACTGGGTTAATTTAATTTTAAATCATATCAACTTGTATAATTATTTTAAGTGATTTTTAGATTGTTACATATGTATGTTTTTATCTGCTGTTCACCGCCCTGAGTCCTTCGGGAGAGGGGGCGGTATATAAATTTAATAAATATAAAATATATCTTCTATTACATAAAAAATAAAATTCTGTAGCTACTTTTTGGAAACTCTGGAGATCACATTCAAGACTTCAGGGGTCCATACACAAATTATGATCCCAAAACCTAGAGGAGTTTGCAGCCTGTTACTGCCTCTTTGGCAGCCAGCAAGAGATTTGGGCAGCTCATCAGTCTTCCATGTTGTCTGTCTATTCTGCTTAACTTCATTTTAAGCTCAAATACTAATGGCAAAGCAAATTATAATTTCCCAAATATATGAATTTCACTTACTTTTAAAGAGATAATTACTAGAAATACATTTGAAACTTACTATTTTTTACATTGATTCCAGAAAAACATTTATTCAAAAGAAGCTGTTGCCTTAAATGAAGAACTTCCATTTCTAACGCTTCAACTCTCATTTTCCATTTGGAATCCTGTTCAGATACTGTATTGGCCAGGTGCACTGCATATTCTTTGCTGCTTTTATCTGGTGGCTTGGAGCGGATAATTGCTAAAGCCAGTGCCAACTGCAACGTTTTGAAATACCATGTTGCATCTTCTTTATCTTTTATGTCTGTTAGAATGAAAGCAAAGCCACATTAGGTATTTCTCCCCAATTAAAAAGTTGCTTTATATTTTATTTACTCAATGATCTAAAGGAAATATTTTAGCTCTGCCAAGGCTTATATTAATCAAAAGATTCAACCGCCCAAGACAAGTAAAATTAAATATTTACAAATTGCAATGACATGTTGTCAAAAACAAATTGTAGTTTTATAGTTTGAAAATGAGAATATGAATCAAAGGACTCTCGTACTATGCTAACATACGAGGACCTGGTTTTGTCAAACTTTAGATAGTGTCTATGTCTATTTGTAAGTGTACAAAGGCATTCTATTATATTAAAATACAAAAGCTATTTCCTAGTACTTTTTACACAATGGCTGGAACGTAAAATGGCCTTATCAATAATTCGGGATAGAACTTCCCTCTATGTTAAGCTTCTTTGAGGCTTAATCTGAAGACCAATCTAGGAGTTACTCTAAGGTTGACATTGAACTCGGTCTGGAACACTGGAGATTAAAATTCTTCAAATGTGATCTTGTATTCACAATTTTGTCTTTTTACCAACCACCCATAGTGGCTCTTTTTTAAAATAAATTTCTCAGATGGCTGTGTCGAGTCCACGTATAGGGGAGATTTCTGACATGTATCCACAGTATGAGCCTTACATTTTTTTTTTAAAAAGTGAATTGGAGCTGACCTTGTCTAATTCTTGAACCAAGAAATTCCAGACAAGTACCATATTTTTGGTGTATAAGATGCACTTTTCCACCCCCTAAGTGGGTGAAAATTGTGGTGCATCTTATACAGCCATTGAATACATTCCCTCCCCCAGCTCCCAGAGGTATTTTGCAGGGTTCCAGAAGCCTCTGCAGGGCTCATTTTTGCCAAAAACCGGCCCATTTTTCATCCATTTTTTGGCTTCTCAAACCCCCCCCCCCATGTGTCTTCTTTTCCCTCTCCCCTGCCCTCAGAGGCAATAATCTTCATTATTCTCTTTCACTCTTCTTATTTTCTTCCTAGACTTCCAACCACGTTTGGATTTCAACTATCTCTAGAAATGAACAGCATTACAAACAATATATAACAGTGATACGCATACAGTGGTACCTCTACTTACAAAGAGCTCTACTTACAAAATTTTCGACTTACAAATTTTTTTTCGAGAAAAAA
>JAEANM010003605.1:0-22122 GCA_017656035.1 Myanophis thanlyinensis
ATTAATTTATTGTTTTTTAGATGGTTGTACACCGCCCCAGTCCCTTTTTGGGAGAGGGGCAGTATATAAATTGAAATAAATAAATCAATAAATAAATTGACAGAACATCCTGATTCCAGTGGATAACTGATCAAGCTGCAAGTCAAGTTTGCATTTAGCAGTTTCAATATGAAAGAGAGTAAGAAAAGATATTGCCAAAAAGACTTCTTGCAGAGTAGAATGAAAAATGTGGAAACCCAGGTTTAATGAGTTCCAAGAGAGTTGATACTGACTTGATGGCACATAATCAGTAAAGATCCTTGGAGAAAAGTATAGATAGCTAGTTGCTGACAACACACATTCTTGCCAAGTTTTCTGTGGGTTTTGATTGCTACCAACTTGCAATTTTGAAAGCTCAGCATTTCATTACAAATTCCCTGAGCCATAGAGACACCCCCAATGACATTAACAGTAAGCTTACCCTTGGAGGCTGATGATCTTTCAAGTTGGAACCTAGGTTAAAAATACAGAACACATTTTCTGGTTAGATAACTAAAGCACAAATATCTAATCACTTTGCATGGGTGATATCAGAATTTAAACCTAGTGTCTCATTAATTATTTTTAAATGAGAGTTTATTTTTATCTTCCAGTTATTACAATATAATATCATTCATAAGATAAATTAAGGGGAAAAAGTAAGAAGCAAGCTACTGTAATGTTAGGGAAACTCTCAATAGTTTAATTGCCTAAGCAGGAATGAAGACTTAACTGAAAACTAACAAACTCTCCTTCTACAATCATTTTTCTAAAACAGGGTTAATCTATCAGTTATCTCATGATTCCAAAAAGGGTTTTAAATCCAGGGTTAATCTATCAGAAATCTGATGATTCCAAAAAGGGATTTAAACACTTAGCCTTTAAATGTTAACATATATTTCTCAGATACAATTTGCTACAGGTTCAATATCTTGTATCTAGAGCATAAACACTGGGACGCTTACCTTACAGAATACATAGGAAGAAAATTGGGCAACTGAAACAATGGATTCTTATAATGGAAGAAGTGATACTGGGACACAGGAGTTGAGGATGATCCTGGAATTACTAGCTAATCTGACCACATGAAACAATTATTTCTGGTACAGACTATAGTAAATCTTTAATATCCTTTACCTCCGATCTCCTAGAATTCTTAGTATACAGGTAGAAAACTAATATTTTGTTAAAATAGTCTCAATGTTCTATGATCACCCCATATTTTTTGTGCTTTTTTGATGTCAGATGTATGAGGGGGAAAAGAAGAATTTTTGGAAGAAAAGATGAAGTTGTTCTTTAGATATGTGAAATCTATTCATACAGTTTATACTAATTACAGACATTGTTTATGATGGAACTGCATATGTGAACTGGCTGTCAGGAATACACTAAACAATACTTATTGGAGACTATCATCCTTGATTTTTTTTTCTCTCTATTGATTGAAGTTTGTTTTCTCACACTATAGTTTAATCATTTGATTTATATTTTCCATTAGGTACAGCTATTTGTAACAAACAACAGGATATAAATATTTTTAAACTAACCATGACTACATTCCAGCTGGCACTACATATAAGGGCAATAACTCTCTATATCAAAGCTGGCTCAAATCATTTATTATTTAATACAGTTTTAGATTACTTTATTTGTTATTTCAAAGCAGCCTTTTGCCAGCACCCTCCTACACTAAAACCTTGCTGTTTAAATCAAGATATAATAATGGGACATCAAAATTAATTCTACTGTAGAACAAAGGGCCACATAAAGCGAAGCTCTGAGAATTTGGAAATAATTTGCTTGCAAGATAATCAGATGTGAGCCATCAATTTGAGTTCTCTGAAGCTCCTTTAAACTGTGCCACTGAAATTCAATAGCAAAATGACAATTTTATTGGATTTTTAACTAACTGCATTTAGTTTAAACTGTTTTGAACTAAAATAGAGTTTATTTGTTTATTGGACTTCTATGCTGCCCGTCTCAATACTAGAGCAACTCTAGCCAGTTTACAATATAATAAAAGTTCAAAAGTTCAAAAAAAAAATAAATTAAAATATTAATAAAAATTAAAACCAAAATTATATGCAGCCTTGGAGAAATGATCTTCTCTATTTCTCCTAGAAAAAATGTTTCTATTTCTTTTAACTGTTATTTTGGTTTAATACTAATAGTCTAAATACCACACTGTACTTCTGGTCTGATCACTATCCTATTTCCCCTAGCCTTAGGAGGCCAACATGAGGGGAACTTATCATCACTGCAACAGAGAATAGTCAGCTAGACAGATCAAGTGGTGAACAAATGTATTATGATTAAGTTCCTAATAGGAAATATATAACTTACAGATTTTAGGGTTACCATTAACCCAATATAGTACACCTTTTTCTCTTTGTACTATAATAGAAATAAAATTAGGTACCTGATACACCTTTGGAAGATTGTAGCATACAACTCAATCATATATGATGAGATATTTCTCTCACTGAAAAACATGCGTAACAACGCAATGCACGAATAAATTAATGAAAAACATATACTAAAAAGTAACTCTAAATGTGACACTTGAGTAGATAATTCTGGACTCAAGTACTTCTTTGTATCTGATATAACTCAGAATTAAACAGTCACTATTGAATAGTGCTTGTTTGACTTTTATTTTTTTAAATAGTCACGGTCATGCCTTTGATTATATTTCTACCTAGCATGATCAGTTCTCTATCCCTGTGAGGATTTATGCACAAAGAAAATCATTGTTGTCCGAAATAACTATTGAGAGTGAAAGTTTCAGTTGCAACAGGTTCTTCATCATACATATTATGAACATTTTCTATAAGCACAAATTCAAATATTCTATGAACAGAAACAGAATAGTTGAATCCACACACTAATCCAATATTTTAAATATGGTTTGCTAAACAAGCCACAGTGCTCCGGTCTACCCAAAACACTATGGAATGATGTCATCTCATGACAAAACATACGCATATAGCACATTATGCTTAGCACTGTATCTGAATCAATTAAACAGAGTAAGTCAGTGCAAAATAATGAAATAGTTTATGGCATTGCATGCAACAATAATGCAGCAGTCATCTTCAATTTTTTAAGATACTGAATATTAGACCATCAGATAAATTCCCACAATCAACTGATCATCTGTACTCCTCTCAATGATGTTGAACCCGCTTTTAATTTTGGCAGGTTTTTATTCATTTATGTCATAAATTAATACCATAAATATCATAATTTTTACTCTTTCACTCTAATCCATTCTAAAGTTTTGTAATTTTTTCCCTAATTGCTTGAGGCTTCAAATATTCATATGTAAAAGTATGGCATTTTATGGATTAATAAATATAAGTAATAAAATGCAAATGAAATGTTCTTGATCAAGGGTATATTAAAGCATATTCCAGTTGTAGATCATATGAAATATATCATACAACTGTTAATTTAGCTAAAGGTCTTTAGTCCTGTTGTGGTGTTATTATTGAGTCTATAACCAACCACACAGTGCTATACTAGCTTTCCCAATAACCAAAGCTACATTTTCTAATTCATGTTCATTAAGCAATATTTTTTGTCAGAAGAAACTGAGCTAAATAGTAAAACAGCATATATTAAGTGTGATTCATTCAGATATTTATATGTCTAATCATAAGATATATGAGAATTACTTAAGTAAGTGGGGGGAAAAAACCCATGTGACCCCAGGTGATTGACTAGATTTAATTGCTGTATATATGAATTGCATACAGGAGGAAAAAAGTATGGTCTGTGGAAACTGATTAAAAACAATAAGCTTGTATAGATAACATATGACTGATGTGTTATGATAGGGAAGGCCACATACTGCATTAACTTTCTTCATGCACAAACATGTGCATGAAGAAAGTGCTTTGATCCAAATACCGTATTTATTTTAAAAAAAGGAAAAAATGATTGAACAAGAATCTCTAAAAAAGTCAATAATCTTCTTAACTGAATACTTATATAAGCTTAATTTGAAATACACACACACACTTTAAGCAGCAACTGTGATCAAGAGGACTTTCACATAGATTCAACTCTCTGTTGGTTGTACCTGTTCCTGACTGTTCAAACAGTCACTCACATCCTAGTCACCTCATAAATAGGTAACTACAATGTACTCAGGCTGTCTGTACAGGTCACACAGAAGCTACAGCTGCCACAGAAAGCGAAGACACCCACAGCAATGATCATGCTGTATTATACCCATGTGATGCCAATACTTAAGTGCAGTTCCAGGTGACAGTTATTATGTAAAAAGTCTATTATGACATATAGCCTGGGTATTGATGCACTGCCTGAATCTGAATGTTTCTGCCCATTCAGCATGACTGGGCACGGTGGGATGCCTTCAATGAAACAATGTCAACTATTGGGACCTAAGAAGTGTGTTCCACTCTAACAACACCTGCCTTCTGGAATAGCATCCCACCAGAGAGCCACACAGCTGCCCCCTTGATGACATTCAGAAAATCTCTGAAAAATTGGCCATGCATCCAAGCCTTGGGGTACAGAGATAATTGAGTTGGGTATTGTGCCATTACACAGTTTGCTTTCTGGATGCTGATCGTCTGTTTCTTTTTTTCTTTCATAATTCTTAATTTTTTTTTAAAGAAAAGTAGCCTACCCAGAATCATCTGGAGTCAAAATAATCTTCATATGAAATAAATGAGTAAACATTTTCTACAGTAATTACTTACCAATAATAATAATGTAAATTAAACCAATTGCTGCTACAGCACCAAGAATTGCTAAGCCTGCAATCAGAACAGATCCATGTTTTGGCTGACATGCTGTTGAGAGAAAAAAGGTGGGCATCTAAGTTAGTGGTGAAAGATTATGAAAGAGGGGGCTGGTACTTTCACCAGCTCTGAACAACATTGTATAGATGTTTGAGTGCTCATATACTTTACATTTTTCAGACATGATAGTAGAATATGCAAGGACATCTTGAAATTATATACATAAATCAGGTTTGATTTTTTTTCATGGCTTTAATATATAAAAGTTGGACTAACAGAATTATTTTTAAATGGCATAATAGTTTGTGTATGAGTCTGCTTAACTTGTATAGGGAAGGTTGTATCAGTTAAAACAGTTACATAAAAATTAAACATTTCCAGATGTAAGGAGCAACCCACAACCCAGAGGCCTGACAGACGTATCTGGAATTTTAAGAGAACTCAAACTCTTACAAATGGTATTTGCCATGAAGGAAACCTGACATGCATGACAAAATGTCTGTCATGGTAACATAACTGTTCTCACAAACACTGATTCCTCAGATAGCAGGATACAGTAGTCCACAATAATGAATAAAACTGTAAGCTCAAAACTGATACTATTTAAATTGTATCAAAATGCTTCACAGTTCATATTATACAGAACTTCCATATCTGGGCTTCAAAAAAGTGCAATAATCACTAGGTGGCAGTAAAGAGAGTTTTATCTATTATTTGGAATTTTACAGCTCTGATATGGTAGTCCCATATGAAGGCAGTATTTTTATTTATAGCTTTATTTGTTATATATGTATCCCACCTGTCACACAGGCACTCAAGGTGGGAAACATGAAAGCAATGCAAAAAGATACAAAATACTATTCTTGGTCAAAAGAAACAAATCGCCCAGTGTAATACTTTTGTCCTCTTTGGGATCTCCTTAAAGCATCTATGTCTTTTCCCAGAGTTGAGTGTCTGCTGCAAACAGCTGCTGCAGCACCACTCCAGGAAAATCCATGCTTGGCTTTAGGAGATGCTGACAGATGCTTACATGCAGGCCACTGTGCAAAGTGCCTTTTCCCTCTTGAAACTGAAGCCATGCACAACCATAGCACATAGCAACTAGAAGGAAGGGGAGGAATGGAATGACGGAAGGAGCACACTGAAATGGGCTAAGAAGATAGGGAAGAAAGCAAAAAGGGGGAATAAAATTAATAAAGAGAAGGTAAGGAGGAAAAATCATTGGGCTAGGAAGGGGAAAAACAGAGACAGCATCACAAAGGCAAGCCCAAATTAAGCTACAGCTAAGCTAATCTTCAAAGGTATTCATTCTTTTCAGCAGTGATGCTTGCAATAATTTGCACTTTTGGTTTATTACCTTCTTCTCAAGACCATGTAAGATGATGCTGAGCTGTAAGGGCCAGCATTCTTTCCCATGCTAACTAGGACACTGGAAGTCCAGAAGCATTTGATATGGGTTGATAATATCTGAAAAGTATTGAATTTGATATAGACACATAGCTATGCTTTGTTGTAATTTTGTTTTAGTTTGTGACAGCCACAGGATAAATGTTAAGTAACTTCTTCAGAACCAAGTTGTAACACATATTACTTTGATAAAGTACATAGTTTACCTGTCACACACAAAGCAAATCCAGCCACAGCAATTATATATCCAAGTGCTTTCAGAGCTAGCAAAATAACTGCAAAAAGTGGTTGCTTCTCAAAAACTAGGGAAAGAACAATAATGTTACTGAAAAAAGAACATATTCAGAAACAAATGAGAAATAGAACAAGTCTTTTAAAAAAATAAACTTGTACAAATACGAAGCAGATAGATATCAAGATGGATGGGTGAAATAATCCCAGGGTAACTTGTTTTATGTGCAACTCTCAATTATTTTCTCTTGTGTTTAATTGTGTCAAAGAGTGCCTGGACAAGTCCCTAAGTTTTCTTGGCAAGGTTTTCCGAAGAGGCTAGCCGTTGCCTCCTTCCTAGAGCTGAGAGAAAGTGACTTGCCCAAGATCACCATGTAGTTTTGTGCCTAAGGCAGGACTACAAGTTCTGGCCTCCTGGTTTCCACCCTGACGCAATCACTACACCAAGGAGGCTCTCAAAACTCTCAGTATAATGTAGTAGAACATAATCTGGATACTAAAGGCCAACAAACAATGCTGGCTGGCACAAGAGTATATGGAACTCCTAAGGCCACACTGACTTACGGCTCCATCTTCTACTGATGCAAAGATTTCCATATTTAGAAATCTTGGTGCCTTCTAAGTTTTGGTGCTCCAAGCTAGTGCCTATTTGATCTTAGCCTAATGCCAAGAAGTACAGCCCATAAACAGCCCATCAGTTACTGTGCACCTACTTATAAACAAAAATTTTGTACATATATCCCTAGCGGGTATTTTTAGCCTAAATTTTTATCTCACAAAGGACAGTAAAAGATCATCTCTTCACTTCAAGAAAAGTGATACTTTGATACATATCAAAGGAATCTCTAACAGATGCTTTCAATGCAAAACAAAAAATCTCATTGGCAATGTCACAATTTAGTACTCTGATACCAATTCAAAATTCTGAATCTTTTCCTCTTTCTCCCCAAATGTTGTCTAAAACTCAGTGAGAATACTGTTGGTCAGTGTCACTAGATCTCTACTAATTTTATGATTTCTTTCCCTTCTGCATTCCCCCTTCACCTTCAGAGTTACATTTAACTTAGTGTCTAAAAAGAAATAGAGTATCAAATAAATTAGAAGATTCTCACCTGATGTGAACAGGAAGTATAAAAGAGGCACTACAATGATTGCAGGGATGACTATGAGGCCAATATCAGTTTTAGCCGACGTTGTATATCCACCTGGATGAGGTCAGATTTTTTAAAATATCAATCCAGTCTTTACTGTCAAGCTATTATATAAGAATACTATTGATATTAAAAATAACTGTAATGAGAATCACAAAAAAGACCATCAAGTTTAAGTCAAAGGATATTTCTACTTTTTCCAAGTTGTCTTTTTAATTTTATTCCAATACAAATGGGCTGGAGGACCTGTGGATTTCCAGATATTGTAGAATCACCATCATTCCCCACCATTAGCCATACTAGTGAGGAATAAAATTGCTACATGTGAAGAAAAAGATTGTCCCTTAGCTCTAAAATTTGTAACTAATAAAGCTGCAGTTGGAAAGTAAGAGAGGGAACATGTTTGAATTGTGACTAGATATGTGACTAGAATTGTGACTTCATCAATTCATAGAATATTTTTGATATGTCACTAATCATTAGTTCTTAGCTAGGAAGCAATATTAATATTGGAAGAAAACATATGAAATAGCTTATTATAAGAATTTCATCCTTGGAAATAATTGTGATGATTGTATTCTAAAATTAGCAGAAAATTATGAAGATGACCTACTTAAGTACCTCCTGAGGGGAAGAACAGCACAAGAGAAATACCATTTTCCTCTTAAATGTTTACCCAATAATAGGGGGCATTTATCCTACTAACACAGGATGAAAATACTAATGCAAATATTTTTAAATGATAAGAATTAATACTGGACATGTGAACCATTCTATATTTTAATGCAGGATTTCTACTCTTTCTGATTTCAATTTTGGCTGTCTATGACTGCAAATTAGCTGAACAAACAACAATACATTCAAGATTCTTTTTATTTTATATTTGTAGTGATTTATTAAACAAGAAAAATAAAAATGTATGTTTTGTATAATAAAGTAAAAATCAGCAAGGACAGTGAGAGGGAACCATAACCAGTTATTTCATGATCTCAGAGATATCTATGTTTTTATAATATTTTTAATAAATAAATATTTAATATGTAGTAAGAACAATATATATCAAGCGTATTCAAAAGATATGTTGAACCTATAAAACTAGGACAGTTACAATAATAGAAATAGGTGTAGTAATTTAATCAGGGTTAGGAGTAATATCTTTAATTCACTTGGTGACATTTTGAATCTTTCATACATTAATTTGCCTGTTTTTATGTAAAAACTATTATCAGTCACATTCTGGCTATTATCAAATTCAGTCTTGCTGTATGTAGCTTAAGGCCCAATTTAGCTTAATAGACTGTATTTCTTAAAATTCTTACCTTGGGCATAAAGAATGATACCAGTCACAGCCAAAATTGATATTAATAGTCCTGTAACACTTAAGCCAATTTTCTTTTGAAGTGTCATGTCAAACTTTTTAGCTAAAAATGAAAGATAAAAACAACAATTAGAAACTAAATGCTTAAATACATGGCTTTCAAATTATGCCTTTGAACAGCATCAATTGAATATGAATGCGGTATGTATGTAGATATGTATGTGATTTTGGGCAGCATTAATTATGAAATATAATAATGTTTTAGAAATGAATAAATACATTGACTTTGTTTAGATTACATTCCCATATTATTTATTTATTTAGGCCCACTGTTCCTATGGTTTTACAAACTGTAGAAAAAACATGAAAGCTCAAACAAAAATCAATACACACTTCTAATGTATATATTTTCTATTTATTTTGCTCTAAGGAAATGATTTTAATCTAGAACACAATATATTTTTGCACAATATGCTTTGATTGAAAAATTTAGAAATTTAGCTAATCCAGAGATGTGGGGGAAGAGGGTCCTTCTTTTCCTGGAAATGCTCTAAAAGTAGCAGCTGGATAGCCATCTGATGGGGCTGCTGTGACCTAAATTTCTGCAATGAGCAAGGGCTTTGGACTCGATGGCATAGTATATGGCCTCTTCCAACTTTATTTTTCATCCACTTTGCAAAATTCTGAAAAACATGGATTTAAATGTAATCCAGGTCACAAGTAGATTTAAGAGGTACAAATTGTGTACCTCTATCTTTTAAAAATCCATAATGAATGTTGTAAGGCTAAATAATCCTTACACTGCCATAGATCTAATTTTAAAAGATCACACATAAGGAAGATACGGGAGGTGGGGCTGGACATCGCAGCAGGATGACACGACTCCATAGGGTTCTGTGGAGAACCACGCTGAACTCCAGCTGCTGGAAGTCCCATTGGACTTAAGCCTCGCCATAGGTGAGACGAAGAGGCTGAGCAGGTGCTGGTGAGGTTCAGGAGATCACAAACTCTTGGATCGTCCAGAAAAGCTCTCTGATCCAGCAGGAGGAGGAAGACGGCCATTATGGCTGGACCAGAGCTGTGAAAGCCGAAAGAAGCAGTAAAGTAATGAGGAGTCACAAGATTGGCTTAGGTGAGATACTAGTATTTGATTTCTAATAACTTTAAAAGGAAGAGCCCCCAGAGGAATAGTGGAAGAAGTGGGGCCAAATGAGGAGGTGGAAGTTTATTTTAATTCCACCTCTGGAAGAAAAGTGGTGAAGAAAAGTGAGAGCCATTTACATATAATTGGATTTAAGTTTCAAATAAACATTAGAGGTTGAGAAAAGAGAAGAAAAGAGGTTAAAGTGGACAGACTGTTATTTTAAAGCAGAGGACTCCCCCCCAAAAAAAAGTGGATTACTGGATTTTAATTTGGGAAGAAAATAAAGAAGGAAGCTCCCTTTTTCTTTCTTTTTTGTCTTGGAGAACTTTAAATAGCAGATTGCAAAGCGAAATAGCGCAGCAGCACCATCTAGAGGTCAGAGGAATTTGCAAAAATAGAAAGTGCTGAGAGAATGGAAATGGAATCCCTGACCTTGAACACACCTGCTAATTACATTGTCACATTGTAGCCATAACAAGTCCTATTTTGAACAAGCTGGTTGCTGCTATCAAAGCACAAAAGATACAGAGAGATTTTAAAGGACAGTAAAAGCTACACGAATGGAATCAAAATAAATATAGCAGATGAAATAAACTGAAAAAAGGTGGAAGCAAGATTTTAAAGTCACATATATGTATTGTTCCTTGTACCATATGCCCTGGCTTTTTCTCAGCTGGAAATTGGCTTGGGGCTGCTTTTGAAGTTGTGGGAGATATCAGCTGGGTTCAGTGAACAAATTTGGATTGTAATCTTGTTTTTGATAGATTTGGATGGGGTTTTTTTTCCTTTTGACTTTGTTTTACCTTCTTTTTCTTTTTCTAACTAGGATGGTCAGGTTTTTTTTATAGGGATTTTAAGGAGCCATTTTTCTTTTATTTTTCTCTTTCTATTTTGTTCCCTGCTATGCCCTGTATTTTTTTATTTGGGATTTGATAATACCCTTTGGCTTTTGGGGATTATAATTGGATTATAACTATATTATAATTATTTCTCCTCCTTTTTATCTTTTTAATCACGGTGGTAAATTTTCTTATTGGGGCTTTAAGGGGCTATTTTTTGTTTTCCTTTTTTCTTTCTTTTCTCCCTTTCTTTTCTCTCTTTACCTTGCCCCTTATTTATTTTTTGACCTCTGATTGGATAATATTTTTGGCTTTTTTGGATTATAATTGGAACATATCTATTTTTCCCTTTTTTATTTTTTATTTAGGGTGGTCAATTTTTCTATTAGGGCCTCAAGGGACCATTTTTTCTTTTTTTTCTTTTTTTTTTTTTTCTTGTTCTTTTTTCCTTTTTCTTTTTTGAGAAAGAGCTTTTCCCCTTATTTTTTGATTTTTGATTGGATAATATTTTCTGAGGGGGGAGAGTTCTGGATTACAATTACAATTACAATTGGATTACAACTACCACACCTACTGATACAACAGATATTTGGAAATATTTTGGAAATATGAAGAAATCAGCATCTGCAACGTTCTCCGCGGCCTCGTCAGCAACATCTAGCCCAGCAGGACAGAGAACGTTGGATCTTATGTTGCAGCAAGACACATCAAGTGAATGGCAGCTGGAGATGAAAACAATGTTTCAATCAATACAGTAAGATTTAAGAGCAGAGATGAAAGATGTGAAAGATAGAGTGCGAAAGGTAGATGAAAAACTGGAGAACTTTCAACAAATGATGACCAAAAGTGAGTAATGGATACAGAAAATGGAGAAGGCGGAGTCAGCAGAGAAAAGGATGGAAGAAATAGATGGTAGGTGCTCAGCAATTGGTCAAAGCCACGGAAGGACAATTATATTTTTAGAGATGGATAAAGCTGAGTATTTATGTTTTCAAAATGTAGAAGAAAAAGGTGAAAACTTGGTGGAGATAATAGCAGAAATGTTGGCACCACTCTTAGAAAGCACTACAGATGGAATGATGAATGGAATTGATGAAATTTACAGAGTAGATACTAGATATGCTACAAAGAACAAATTGGCAAGTGAGGTGCATGTGAGATTCATAAAGAAAATAATTAAATCTACAATTCTACAAAAAATAAGAGATGAGCCCTTGAAATACAAAGGGAAAGTTTTAAAGCAGATTCCGAGAAGAGTAAGAGAGATAAGGAAACATTACCAACTCTTAACCAAATTGCTGGTGAAACATGAAGTGAATTTCAGATGGCTGATCCCAGAAGGCATATTGGTGACATGGATGGAACAGAGGTACAGACTGGATACTGTAGAGAAAGCGCAGAAATTTCATGATGACTTCTTCACTATCCCAGAGGATACACAGAAAAGAAAGAAGAGAGTACTAAACAAGCTGAGGCAGTAGGAGGAGATGTATTACATCAGATTGAAGCAGCAGGAGGTGGCACTCAAAAATTGGAAGTGGGGAAGGCAGAAGAAAAAAACAGAAAAAGAGAACAACAAGGAGCCATATCAAAGTACAAGTACAAAGATCACAGAGAGAACTCAGATCAACCAGGACAATAAAACTGATTTATATAGGTAATGGAAGAAGAATTAAATCTGATTTCAATTAATATAAATGGACTAAACTCAGCATTTAAAAGAAGTAAGATTTTTAATAAATTAGGGAAACTATACTTAGATATAATTTGTTTACAAGAAGTACATATTACTAAACAACAGGAGAAACTTTTGGACTGTCCAAAACTAAGCAATAAATTTATATCCCTAGCATTGTTAGAAAAAAATAGAGTAGTCTTTTACATAAATGAAAATATTAAGGCTAAACAGATCTTTGCAGCTGAAGAGAAAAGGCTGTTGATGCTAGAGATGCTATTTGATTGAAAGCATATCCTTCTTGTAGGGATTTATGCACCAAATATAAAACAAGAGGGTTTTCTTAACAGACTACATAAAACATTAATTGAACTAGAATATGAAAATATATGTATATTAGGGGATTTTAATTCCATGGTGGACAAAGATTTGGATTTTCAAACCACTAAACCAAGACAACAAGAACTACCTTTCCAAAGACATTTTTGAGAATGAAGGAAGAATTAATGCTTTTAGATACATGGAGAGATATACCCAAAAGAAAAAAGATTTACATTTTATTCAAACCGAGACAAATCATGGTCACAAATAGACATGATATGGATGACAGGTTAATTAAAGAACAATATACAGGACACTGAAATAGAAGCAAGCACATGCCAGACCATAACCCAGTGAAACTTAAGTGGAAAAGACAAAAACAAAAGGCTGAGATGGACATTAAATCAAACTATTTTAAAAGATAAAGATTTTATTCAGAGTATGGACACTGAATTAGACTTTTTCTTCAAAGAGAATAGAGTGGAGGATACATCAGCTTAAAATGTTTGGGACACTGCTAAAGCATATATTAGAGGATTAGTAATGACATACATTGGGAAGAAAAACACAAAGAAGAGGCAGGACAGACAGAAACTGGAAAATGAATATAAAAGATTGGAGATGGAACTACAAAAAGAGCCATAAAAGAATTAAACATTAAACACCATTAAATCCAGCAAGCTACAGTGTTTGAAGGTGCTTAGGAACTTCTATTCCTGCACTGTGGAGAGCACCCTGACGGGCAACATCACAATCTGGTTTGGGAATAGCACCATGTAGAACAGATGAGCACTACAGAGGGTGGTACACTCAGCTAAGTGCATCATCCGCACCAAGCTCCCTGAGCTGCACTCCATCTACAACAAACGTTGTTGGACTAAAGCTAAGAAGATAGCAACGGACCCCAGCCACCCCAACAATAGCCTGTTTACCACAATGCGATCAGGAAAGCGTTTTTGCCCTCTGAAGGCCAACACAGCGAGACTGAGAAAAAGCTTCTTTCCACAGGCAATACGGACACTAAACCAGGAACCACAAGAACACTCAAGACTATAACAGGAACCACGATTGTATCTCATTCCTACCTTCCCAACTATTCCTAACTTATTTCCTATTCTATCCTCCCATTTTGTCTAGACTTGCTGTCCTGCCCTACTATCAACTGCGGTAGTGGGCGGTTGCATAAGCATTTCATTGCATATCGTACCATGTATGACTGTGTATGTGGCCAATAAAATTTGAATTTGAAAGCCTGAAAGACAGACATGAAGAGCCAATCTCAATGTAGGCATCAAACTGCTAAGTATGTTAAACTAAAAAGATCAATAAATTAAAGTTTACAAATGATTTGTTGAGAAATTAATGCAAATCTACAAGGAAACATAATGGCTTTGTTTATTATGTGTATGGAATGATAGCAATTGCAGTAAACATAAGCAGCCATGACTAATGATATAATGAAAACATAAAAATATATAACAATCGATTTTGTAATTGTTATGAATAATAAGCATTAATCTATACTCATGATCTGTGACTGATACAGCTGGAAAGGCTGTAACTCTTTAAGTACTGTAGTTTATAACTCTTGTACTCTAACTGGTTTATAAGCCATTGTGCTATCCCATTAAAGGCAGGAGCTGAGATCTAGCACCTTCATCTAGTCCAAGATGCAGATTCTGGGAGATTATTAGAAACAAGTTGATTGATTTGATCTGGGATTTGGCTCTTCCACCTAAAACCCTTGGGAGGACTGGAATCACTACAATAAAGCAACCGAAGATACAAAGGCATATAGGTGCTTACAATTTTTAAACACTATTTTTTTGCTCACTTCAATAGCTTTATCTTTGCTTCCTTTACCTATCTTTCTGTTTAACTGCCTGATCTGTTTAACGGTTAAAGATTTCTAGGTCATAATATAATATATAATAAAGGATCCACAGGGAAGCTTGTTTCATCACTGGTATTTACTTAATTTCCTGTAAACTGCTTCTGGTACGTGAGTCACTTGCTTTTTACGGGCAAGTCTGGACTTTTTATGTTGTCATGGTTATGATTACAGGATCAAAGCTACAATAACTTGTACTTCCCTCAAATAAAGGCAGCTTGAGTTACAAGATGTTAATATTGCAAAATTTACAGTCAACTGAATTTAGTTGGAACTGTTAACATTAATAAATACCTCAGTCTAATTTACACTAGTTCATATGAAACATTGTATGAGGCAGACATAAAAGTAGCACAAGTTAATTTAAAATATTTACTTTCTAAAATATAAGATTCAAGAAAGATATAGGCTAATGGCATTAACTATTTTTTTTGCAGTGTACTTCAAATTATTAAACGTGTTTTTCCTACATAAATCCTTCCATTCCCTACTATCCTGCCAGAGCTGAAGAAGCTTCTTGGATGAGAAGCGAAACATCATCAGAAGAAAAAAACAAGGAAGTTCAGTTGCCTCTAAGACAACCATGACCTGGATGACTGAGAATCTCAACAGACTTCCTATATTTTATACTATCAAATTATTGCTTACTAGAGATAACCAATCCAAACTTAAATAATTCCCTTGACTACCATGATTTCCCCAATAGATATGAAAGTCTGCTTTGTATCAGCAAAAGTAAGGTTTTTTAAATGGATTATTCCAACTAGTGGTTGGTAAGGTCATGTAGCTTCTAAAGAGAGGCATTCAGAAGTACCAAACACTATAACCAACCATTCTTATTTTTGCCAGAGGCTCTTTTAACAAATTGGCAGATACATTTCTATTCTATACACTACAATATTAGATATTGCATGAACCAGGAGACTCAGCATGATTTTTGATATGTAGGAGAAACTACACCTTATAAATCAATATTATTGCTGTAGCTGTTGCACAAGGCAGAAAAAAAACACAGCATGATTTTTGATATATAGAAACAATCAGTTCTAAAGAACAACTTTTAACAAATGAAAAGCTACTAATAATTTCTTTCTACAATCTATTTTTAGATGTTTTTCTTACATTTATAAATTCTTATAAATAACTCAAGGTGGCAAACATATCTAAATACTTCCTATTTTCTCCTCAACAGACCAGACAGTTGAGATAGACTGAGAGAGAATGACTGGCCCAGAGTCATCTTTTATATGTGTATGGCAGATTAGAACTCATTGACTCCTGGTTCTAGCCTGGTATTTTAAACATTGGAACTGGTTTTTAAAGAAATGTTTGAAAACATTTCAATTTTGTTTTGATATGTTTACATAATTATTGTGCCATGAAATAAGGCTAGTAGGTATTGAGTTAGCATCTTCAAGGAAGATTATACCACACAGAAATTAGTCAAATATAAAGCAATTATAGTTATATACATCTTAATTAATAAACCTAACAATAAATATTACAGAAAAATAATTTGCTACTGCCTTGGATATGATTATTTGTGACTCATATTTTAAATTCCTTTAAACACTACTTGATTGTCTTTGTGTGTTAAGATATTTTAAATGATAAAAGTATTAAAAATACAATAGCTTCTTCAAGAACTCCACTTATGAACCAAAAGCAAAAAGTATCTTTTTATTTTAGATTTATATTTTATAATATTAACATACTAAATTTTGTATACCACTTTGTGTATCTAGTGCAGTACAGTGTACTTAGTACAGTGCAAATAAAATTAGCAAAATAGGCAGAATAGAGAAATTTATTATTTAATTTGTGTGCACCTATCTCACCACAAAGTTCACAAATATTTCTAAGTAAATTGGAGAAGAATATTACTTAATAAGTAAAATAAAAAAACTTGTTTCTCAAATATGCTACCAATTGGGTACAAATATGATTCAGTATAGAATGAGAAATATATTAAGATTGGCCAGAAAATTATCCAACAACTGGGATTCAAGATTATGTTTGGTTTTTTCCTACCACCATCACCAACCAAATTTTAAATGGTTTAAATTCTAAATTTTAAATTTTTAAATTTTACTTATTTTAATTGTTGTTTCTTAAACATCAATTTTAATTGTTTAATTTTATAATCTCAATCAGCCTTTATTTAATTAATTTTAACTAGATTTTAAATTGTTTATGTACTTTTTTTATCTGTCTGTACACCGCCCCAAGTCCCCTGGAGAGGGGGCGGTATATAAATCCTGAAATAAATAAAAATGAATAAAACCTAATTTAAATGGTATCTTTCATTTTGATATTTGGAATTAGTGCCAAATCATTCTACTTAATCCCTATTGATTCCATATGGGTATGAATATTATGATTTTTGCCATCAGATCAGATTCATAGTGACTACAAGACAAGTCTATGCAGTTTTTAGAAACCATTTCTGGAAGTGCCATTACCATCTTTCTAAAGCTGAGAGAGAATAGTGGCCCAAAGTTAAACAGTTTCTGGTTTCTGTGCCTATGATAGGACTAGAACTCTTTAGCAGTTAAAGGGGTAATAGGAGTGAAGAAACCAGAAATCTGGTTCCTTCACTCCTATTGCCCCTTTACCTGCTAAACCAATCTTGCTCTCATGATTATGGTTATTCCATCTTTAATAAAAATTACCACAGGATTTAACAATATAAATCTGTTTACAAAACAAACAAAAATATTAAGCGTTGTTATTTAATGTTGATAAAATGATAACATAAATATAAAAATGTACCTTAAATTAAAACAAAAGAGGTTCAAAGTAAGTTCTCTTAAAGAAAGCACTAGACATTAGACTGGCCCCCATTCTAACACTCTAACTGGTCCCCACTCTAACACGCTTTCGGAAGGTGCTAAGACATGGTTCTGTTAGTAGGCCTGGGGAACCCAGAGCAGGATGGAGCCCATTAAATGGTTTGTATGAATATGTATTATTGCCAGGGTGGTGGGGTTTATTAATTTATTTTATTATTTTCTTTTTATTATTATTTCTTTTATATGGTTTTTAGATCTGTGTAAGACGCCTTGAGCGCCATGTGTGAGATAGGCAGCAAATAAACAAACAAACAAATAAAAAGAAAATCAATCAAGCAATCTTAACAATGACTGATAAGATGTTCCAGTGGAATTTTGTTGGTTATACTTATTCTATTTTAATGGAATTTTTTGTGACCTACCTAGGATTAGCATATATAAGACAGGCAGCTAAATAAATAATCATTCAGCTTGTTTATACCATCAGATATATATCTGATGATACAAAAATACTGAAACACATTAATCTGATCTAATAAGAGAGTCCTCATATTCATCAAAATAATCTGTAGTCCCATTCATAGAATAGGAAAATCCTCAGCCCATGAACTTTCATTTAATTGTAAATGAACAGCTCTTCTTCAGGCAAAACCCAATTCAAAATAATTATGATGGCTTTATGACCATTATTTCCTGGCTAAACTCTATTTCTTTCCCACAGAAAAATATTAATATAGTATTTACTTAAACTGGGGGGAAATATACAGTAAATAAAGCAAAATCCATGTTTAGATGATACCCTTTTATAAGTATGTCATGAAAATATAAACTAAATGGCATAGCTAAAAAAAAACTTATGGAATAGATTTTTATCCAATATCAGAATTTTTTTTTAAATAAATGAAATAGTCCCCTCACTCTATGTTTAGAAGTTACCATATAGGAAGGTACTATTACCTAACTTACCATTTAAGTAAGGTAATGTACCACTGCTTTCAGAGAAACATTAGCTACTTATTAGATAGTTTGTATGTTATTAGAAGCCAGAAAATTCAGGATTATAAAATAATAGATCGATCTGGATGCATCACAATGGATGGATTGCAAATTTGGAATAATATTGTATAAAATACTGCATAAGAATAAAAATAAATTATAAAATATAATATTTGCCAAGACTTATGGGTAAATATCATATTAAAATTATGAAGCCTATTTTGAATTATATTCCAAAATATTCCATGTTTTACGGGGATTTTAAAACCTCAAGAAAATGGATCCTATCCATACAGCATCTCTGGGTGGAATCTGTTCCAGAAGGTGAGTGCTGTGACAGAGCAGCCACCATGCTTCCCGGGTGTCATACAATGACAACATTTAATAGAAGGGAGACAAGGGGCAGTAGGAGCAAGCATATTAAGCAGGCAGAAACAATGTGAGACCTGCAGTATCTGAGGTGATCTCCAGTTAACTCAGGCATGGGGCATAGCAAAAAGAATTATATTAAGAAACTAACAAGACTCCTAGAGTGCACTAGACTGTCTATGACATATGATCATTCAGTCTTTGAAGAACTCTACTAAGTTCTTCACTTCAGGTGGCAGCCTGTACACATAGCTCATACAGTTAGGCAATTCCTACTGAACATAGCCTGAAGCACTTTTCATTGGTCTGGTTCTGCCTTGTGCAGAAAATAAGTCTACTCTCTTTTCAATATGACAACTTTTCAGTTCTTCGAACAGAAGTAGAACCATTAATTAGCATTATTTGGGCACAATAATTCAACCAACTGTAATCCCTTTTAACAATAGGGCCATTTTATCCACGTTTTAACATTTTTTTAAAGGAAAATTTCATTCAAGACTCTGTTGAAGACCAAGTACTGAGGTCCAAGGACTCTCTCCGGGATTCTCCTAATCTACTAAGCTAGTAATTCTATAAAGAAAATGGATTTGCTCTGGCATGATTTGTTTGCAGCAGACACATACTGGTTCCTTCTCACTGTAGCATATCTATCAATGTTCACAAACATATTACTTTTATATTATTATTAATATAAAACTTAATTTATAGAAATAATGACATTAAAAGAAAGGACATTTTCTACAGAATGATAGTTGTCTGTATTCAATTTGTGTCACTCTATGGCCAAATGCTGAACACCCACAGGCAAGTACAAACTTTTTTTCAGTGCAGACTGTTATAGAAGGTATTAATAAATACTCATAGATGTCAGAAATGAAAGGGTAGCAGTTTTTAATTAATTACAGTGCCATCTTTTATTGTTATTTTCGCAGTCAAGAAAACATTTACATAAAATGCTCAAAATGAAGGTGCTTACACAAGTTTTTAATAATGTAAAGCACAAACTTCTTTTGCATTATTCCACATGTATTCCACACACACACACATTAACAAACTTTATTGGTATCAGTATTAATAAAGAAAAAGAAATTTAGTACTTACCTACAATAATGAACTGGCACCAATACAAAATAACAATCAATATTATGATGGAAATGATAGAGAACCGCTCCACAGGATTAAACCAAGGTACTATAAACAAAGAAAAATACAGTACAACTTCAGAAATGAGTGCACGTTTATAATATATTTCATATATTTCTGTGCTGACATTTTGGACATTTCTTCATCATTACAGCAGAAAAAGTCAAATTATTTACAGTAAAATTTGTTCTAGGTTTCCTCATTAAAAGCATAGTAGGATTGCATATTTATTGATATCTTAAATAGTTCTGTTAGCAGATTCTCCATCTAAATAACAATGCCCTATATTCAGAGGGCAAGGTTTCTTCGAATCATCCATCCTGAAATGTGCCACTCCTCTACTAGTGTCTGTCTATCCACAACACATAATCTAATAAACACAATCTAATAAATTTATCTTTATTTAATGATTTCTAGCACAATGTAAGTAAGAGCAAATACCAAAAATTGAAGCAATATTGAAGGACTAGCAGCACTTAACAAAATCTACAGCATACATAAGTGGCATTTGAAAAATATTCTCAAAATAGGTCACAACGAAACCAAGATGAGCAACTCACAAAGCAAAATGGACCTTTGTCCTAACATGCAATCTATTGCAGACAAAAACAAGGCTTAAAAAAACTCAAGTTGTCATTTCTATTGCCTTAGTTCAAACCATGGAACAACTCAGTCTTTCGGTTGTGTTTCAAATTATCATCCTAGTTTCTGGAAATCTGTCCCCAACATTCTTGCACGTTTTTATTTCCTTCACCTTTCTGCACCATCGCAGACTTTTCTTCTGAGAATTAGCATTCTACATTCTAACCGTAACACGGTGCCTCCCACTCCCAACCCCCCCCCAACCGTTGCAACAAAATACTGTGGTCGACAGTATCGAAAGCCGCCGAGAGATCTAATAGGACCAGAACAGAGGAATAACCCCTGTCCCGTGCCTTCCAGAGATCATCAACCAACGCGACCAAAGCCGTCTCCGTGCTGAAACCGGGCCTGAAGCCCGATTGGAGGGGATCCAGATACAATGCTTCATCCAGATGCTGAGGAACCAACCTCACGTCACCTCCCGAGTAGCCGACACTAACCAGGAGGGGCATGGATCTAACAAACATTTGATGGCATTAAGGCTACCCAAGCAATCTGTCCACTTCATCTGGGGTCACAGGGTCGAACTCAGCCCAGATGGTCTCACCCAAGACCAGCCCCACCCCCCGTCCAGAAAAGCCCAGTCAGAGTCCAACCCTCCCCGAATCTGAGCGATTTTATCCTGCAGAAAACAAGAAAAATCCTCGGCCCACCCCTGCAAGGGATCCTCCTGCTCCCTAACCTCAAGAAGGGAGCAGGTCACCCTAAAGAGGGCGGCTGGGTGATTTTATGTGGATGCAATAAGGGCGGAAAAGTGAGAACACTTTGCCGTCCTTATCGCCACTAAATACGTCCAATATAGGATTGTAGAAGTGTTCAGTCAGATTCGGAGTGGTTAGCCCTCCAACCACTCTCTAGGCGTCTTTTCCAGCGCTTCATCTCCCTTAGCTCCCCGGAGAACCAACTGGGATTGATGCCGGGTCAGAGACCGCAAGGGCATGACCCGATCGAGGGCCCCAGCCGCCACCCTCGTCCAGGTGGTTACCAGGTCCCCGACAGGGTCATGTGTGTGTGCCTCAGGAAACGGCCCAAGTTCCATCAGGAACCTTTCAGGGTCCATTAGGTACCTGGGGCGGAACCATTTTATCAGTTCCGCCTCCCTGCGATGAGGGGGTGCGGAATGGAAGTCGAGTCTAAGGAGCAAATGATCCGACCCTGACAGGGGCTCAATCAAAACATCCCCTAAACCTAGATCATTCTGCCACTGATCCGAGACAAAAACCAGATCCAAGATGTGACCTCCCGTGTGGGTGGGGTCCCGAATTGGGTCAGGACCATGGTTGTTATGGAAGCCACGAACTCCTGAGCCACCCCCGAGGCCATGCCGGCAGAAGGGAGGTTGAAGTCCCCCATGACCATAAGTCTGGGGGTCTCCACCGCCAAGCTGGCTATAACTTCAAGGAGCTCAGGCAG
>JAEANM010003606.1:0-22116 GCA_017656035.1 Myanophis thanlyinensis
AAAGGTAAACACCAACACCTTGAACTGCACCCAGAAGGCCACAGGAAGCCAGTGCAGCTCGCGCAGGAAAGATGTAATGTGGGAACTCCTAGGAGCTCCCATAATTACCCACGTGGCTGCATTCTGGACCAACTGGAGCCTCCGGATGCTTTTCAAGGGGAGCCCATGTAGAGAGCATTGGCATAATCCAGACAGGAAGTTACCAGGGCAGAAGTGACTGTGCAAAGAGCGCCCCAATCCAGAAAGGGTCACAACTGGGCTATCCTACAGACCTGATAGAAGGCCCCCCTGGAGACGGCTGCGATATGGTCATCCAACGACAGCCGTACATCCAGGAGGACGCCCAAATTGTGAGCCCTTTCCGTGGGGGATAGAATTCCCCCTCACGGCCAGCGATAGTTTAAGCTGGCTGTATCTGGGTACAGGAAAACACAGCCACTCGGTCTTGGCTGGGTTGATCTGAAGCCTATTTTGCCCCATCCAACTCTGCATGGCCTCCAGGCAGCGGCTCATCACCTCCAGGTAGCGGCTCATCACTCATCACGGCCTCCAGGCAGCGGCTCATCACAAATACAGGACAGACCAGCCACAGGGATATAATCATATAATATAATATAATCATATAATCATCAGACCTCCGAGCTTTCTGACGTGCGTTGAAAACCCATCTTTTCCAGATAGCTGGCCTGGCCTGATACTTCAGGGTTATTTTAATTTGTTAAATTAGTGGTAATATTAAATTTTTATATTTAATTGATTTTAATCATTTGATTTTAATACTAAACTAATGTGATTTTAAATTGTCAGCTCTATATAATCATTTTAATTGGTTTTTAGATTATTTTCTATGTATGTTTTTTATCTGCTGTATACCACCCCGAATCCCTTGGGAGAGGGGGCGGTATATAAATTTTGAAATTAAATTAAATTAAATCATAGCTTTCTGCTTCCATTTTAAAATTTAAGTTTATTTTTTACACTTTTGTTGAAATGCAGTAGCAAATGAAGAAATTAGTGACGTTGAGGAAACTTTTCTACATTCTGGGAGGGGAGTGACAAATAGAAACGCATTTGTACCGAAGAAGCAACTGTGATTTATCATTTTAAATCAAGAAATAATTTGACACTTTTATTGGTTAAAACAGGAAGTCTTCTGTTAGATCTGTGGGCATGCCTGATGTTTTAAACTTGAATAGATTAAAGTAAAAAGAAAGGCAGACATTTTTATTCTCCCAAACTGGGTCTATAAACCGGCATAATTCTTTACAAATGCTTCCTTTTACACGAGAACTTAAGAGATACTGTATTAGTAAATACTGTATTAGATGATGCTGTTGAGCTGAATTTGATACAAAACTTGACACAACCATTAATACACTCCAATATTATTTGTTAAAATATTTCCATAATGATACAATTATGAAAAAGGAGATATTCAGAGTATATATTGTTGCACTATATGTTTGTCCAAGTTGATATATTGGGTTGCAAGGTAGTCTCTAAATTAACAATCCGAGTTTGCACAGAATAGTGTAGGCACAATGGAATAGAATGATAGAACTACAAGTTTTGGGTTCACTTGTAGTATAATGGCTAAAATGTCCAGAACTGACTGACACATGCCAGGGGATGTTGCATTTGGCAGGGTATAACTAAACTTATTATTTCTTCAGCTTATTAAAAAGTAGAGCATTATATTAAAACCTCAATTGGCCAAAGCAATGATGGACATAAATGATCTCTTCTGGTTATTTTCATGGTGTGTAGAAAATTATGACTTCGAAGGTAAGGGGAGAAAATATTAAAGAACATAATTAAACAAAATAAAACATTTACTGCAGGTGTTTGTGCATTTAAGAAAAAGAAGAAGAATGAAATAAATCTGAATGAAGATAATCTGATGTTATGGAATCAAATGGATAAATATGTGCAGAAAAGTGAAGGTGTGATTATGTATGGAGAGGGGGAAAAAGTATGATGGAAAGAATGAACTAATTGTCATGGGTGTAAATTAAAATAGAAATCCATAGGCTGGTGATTGCTACATTTTATGCTCTAGTAAATAGTGATAATGGAAGAACCAAAGGCAACCTTTAAGAAAAGTGCACTAAAACCCCATCTCTTTCAGCTAGCTGGTCTGGCCTAATACCTAGGGGTTTTAAATTCAATTGTTGAATTTTAAATTTTTAAATTTTTAAATTTTTAAATTTTTAAATTTTATTATCTATTAGGCTTTAATTTAATTCAATTTTAATTGGTTTTTAGATTGTTTATTTGTGTGCTTTTTACTCACTGTACACTGCCCCGAGTCCTTCAGGAGAGGGGGCGGTATATAAATTCTGAAAATAAATAAATAAATAAATAAATAATAAAAATTGTACAACTTTCTGAATGAATGTAATCCATGGGGAAACATAATTTCCAAGATGGCATGAAAGGATAGGTGAGTATGAGATGAAATAGATAGTCCTCACTTGTGACCACAATTGAGCCCAACATTTCTGTTGTTAAGTGAGACATTCGTTAGGTGAGTTTTGTCCCAGATTACGATTTTCCTTGCCACAATTGTTAAGTGAATCACTGCAGTTGTTAAGTTAGTAACATGTTCATTAAGTGTATCTGGTGATTGTATGACCTTGGGACACAGTAATGGGTCATAAATATGAACCAGTTGCCAAGCATCTGAATTTTGATCACATGATCATGGGGATGTTACAAAGGTTGTAAGTGTGAAAAACTGTCATAAGTCACTTTTTTCAGTGCCGTTGTAACTTTGAACAGTCACTAAATGAACTGTTATAAGTTGAGGACTACTTATAGGTGGATAAAATGGTTGGAGAGCTAAGAATAAAGAAGAGTGGTGATTATGAGTATCTTCTTAGAAAAAAGTTCTGCTTGTTTTAGATATCTCTTTTAAGCATGGCTCAATTCATAGGTACACACGACAAATAAATATCTATAAATCTAAAACCATTTTCAGTTTCATTGTTTATGATGAAGGATTTAGTGAAGGATACAAGGATGATGACAGGTTCTGTACTGAGGTTTGAAGATTATGTCATACTGTTGGCTGAATTGAAGCAAATGTTAGTAGGCTGCATAATGGAAGCAAGAGGAAAGACTGAGTCTGGTCTTTGATAACATGATAATGTATTAAAGACTAGGGTAGTTTGTGTTTGACAGGGAAAATAAAATGAATGGCTACAGATTATATGTAAGTGACAGTAAACTCAAACAAGTAGATGAATGTATGTACCTTAGTAGGATGTTAAGGATGTGTGTATCTTAATAGGATGTTTACTATTAATGGGAAATGGATGGATAAATGTAAAAATGTGTGAATACTGATAAAAGGGTAGTGGATAAGTGGTCAATTGTGAGGCATAATTACAGCATTGTTTTTCTTCCTCTAGTTCCTAAAACAAGCTTCCCTAGTTGTTCAGAAAGCGGCTTGATCTGGGAAATTTTACGGGACTCTTGCCCACCCAGGTCTTTGGTTAACATGGTACTGTAGATACCTCCACTTGGCACAAGAGACTGAGATTGGGAGGGCCTCCCCAGGGGGAGAAAAAGATCAAGGATACTGCAGCTCATTATTTTAAACATTTTTGAATAGCTTTATTAACTCAGGTCCAATTATCTCCTTCTCAGATCACCCCATCCCCATATTAATGTAACTCCTTCATCTAGCAGTCTCCTTGTTCCCATGTTCCTGGAGCGGTCCATTCAACTTTTTAGGGGGTTTGCTTTGGTTGTACTATCCCCCAAAAACTCGGGTTTCCTGCTTAAGGAAAAGTCCATTCTGATAACCTTCTTCTTCCAGTCCTCCTCATAGCTCTCTGTCCTCTGAGTAGTACATCTTTCTTTTTTTTTCTCTCATGCCTTTAATGTTTATTATTTCTATCTTCTTTTTTCCCGATTTACATGTTGTTTAGCCCCAAAAAGGAATAGTGTGTTGAATATGTAAGTATGAATAAAAAAGATGAGGAAGGAAATGTTTATCTTAATTTATTTTCATCAAGTAATCTGGAGTAGACAGTAAAAGTTGACAGAAATCGTAAGTGATAAACAGCTAACTTGAGAGAAGAAATACTATTTGGCATATGCATCTCATACAAATAATAAATTGACCTGTAAAGAAATGTTGAATTTTTAATAAATATAGGCCCTATATTTTATTCATTTACAGGGCTGGGTTAGTTTATTGACTGAATGAAAAAAGATAGAACAAAATATAGGATGTACAAATTTGTGGTGTTTTGCTTAAGTCTCAGAAATATAAAAACAACAGTAGAGATGTTAGCATTTTGGAGGACTGGCTGCATTTTTATTAGTGGTCTATAACTTCAAAGATTTTTTTCTTCAGAAGCTCAGCCAGGTACCCCCTCATCTGCTCTTGCTGACTTAATGTTTCTTAGTGTGTTTTTCTTTCTTTTTTCACAAGCTATGACTTTCAGTCTGAATTTAAGCAGACTGAATTTAAGAGTTATTTTCTCTCTATTCATTTGTCTTTTAAGGTTTAAGTTGTGGAATCCAGGTTCTCTTTGAGCTTGGTTTGCTTGCGGATGTTTCATTACCAAACTAGGTAACATCATCAATGCTGTCAGGTTTAAATTGTTCATCTATTGCACGGGTTTCAAACTTACTGCTTCATATACATAAAGCATAGATTATAAATTGCATACCCCAGAATTAACCAAAGTAAATGCAGAGATATCAACACAAAGAAAGGGGTGATTTAAAAGAAAGAGTTAAAGCATTTTCCTCTGGATAGCAACTTGCTCTTCTGGACAAGTTCATGGCATGGAGGAACTTCTATTGTCCTAACATTGTCAATCATCCATTATCTAAAATTCATGGCTGTTCTGCTGAAAATAACCCTGGTAATTACGGTAGATCAAAATGGTTGTTGTTTGAAAGCTTTATCTAAACATGATAATACATGGACAGACTCTTTGGGATGAAGACAACTCTTAGTTTCCTACTGTGCAAGTTTCATTTGGGCTGGGAAATCAAATGGGAGTCAGTGTACAACTTGTAGCAAAAGAGATGCTGGCTTCTGACATAAGAAACCTGTAAGCAGACATCTTGAGACATCCAAACACTTTCAAAATTTTGCACCAATACATTTTTGAGTTCTATTAATATGGCATCACTGAACTTTCAAAGAAGAATTAGTAGGTTGAACTAAAATGATCACTTTTATAATCTGTCCATTTGTTTTATTGATTACTTATATATCCTATAGCATTACCTCCTCCAATTTTCCCTGCTAACCATCTTTGAGGTGGATTGGCCTAAGAGAAAATTACAAAGTGAGTTTCCATAGCTGAATGTGGACCTGGCTCTGAGTCTTCTTGGTCCAACTCCAACATTTTAACTATCACTGCCTACTAAATAGCTGCATTTCAGTTGTCTTTAAACAGTAAGTAAACAGCAGCCTAGTATCCGATTACCAGATATTTCTTTTTATGATTTGGCAAGAGATTTCATAACAAATCTAGTGAATGTTTTTATTATATGTATTTTAGGAATACATTTTAAAAATGAAATAAATACCACAACTGGAAAAACTGTATACTTTTTAATTCTATGTTTTCTAAAAAAAAAATAGCAACAGCCAAATTCTTGGCTTAAAACTGTGTAGGAAAATGGCAAACCCAGGTGATAAGATCTGTTAAAAACAAAAACCCAAAGATTGCAAATCTGTACAGTAGAAGCATAATAGACTAGCTTGCTTGTTTAGGCAGACAGGCAATGGGGAGGTGGACACTTTGAACTTCCAGATTGCCAATAAAAATGCAGATGGCATTCAGAAATCTAACATATCTAGCATTAAGCTTTTCCACATCTGTTCTCCAATCATAGAATGCATTTTTTCCAAATCAGGTTCTACAAAAAAGAATATTTCTTACACTTGGCAAATTTAGGTTAGACGTATATTGCTGCATCTTTAGGGATCCTGATGAAACTGGAGATAAACTGATGAAACTGTCTTTTATCAGAGAAAACAGTTGGCCCTCTGAACCAATAGTACATCCCAACATAATACTGCATAGAGGGTTTTCAATTATACTACATGCAGTCCTAGGAGCTGGAGCTGCCAGAAAATTGCCATTTTGCCATAAGCTATGGAGTAGAGCAGAATTTGCTACGTGCAAACATGGAATAAGGTGACAAACAAGGAAACTAATATAATGAAGTCAAAATAGCATATTCTCACCATAGATTAGACAAGCATCTCCCGTTTTCATTGCAGCTGTCAAGTGTCCTAAAGAAAGAATGTTGATGATGATCTCCAAAGAGATCACTGTAGCAGTGAAGGCAAAAATGAAGCTTGTTTGGATTTAAATCAGAAGATAGAGTTTAGATGTTCCCTAAAACCTAATGGTGAGAATGTTGGTGGCAGTGGTGATTGTTGAATTGTATACCATGCAATGATTGTCAGGTAGGTCAGGTCAGGAAACAGACCCTATAAGTCTGGTTATAACTGTACTTTGTGATGGCAAACCTATGGCAGATGTGCCCAAAGTGCCACGCGAAGCCATGTCACCTGGCACCTATGGCGTTGCCTGTTTGTCTTTCGGGTTTCTGGCTTGCATGTGCGCATGGTGATCAGCTGATCGTCGGGCACCCATGTGCCCTATAACCTGGAAGTTCGGCTTTTTCAAAGCTCAGCACCAACGAGTGTGTGCATGCACAACATTTCCACGTGACCTTTTTGGCACTCGGTTCTGAAAAGGTTTGCCATCGCTAATATAGGTTATAGGTTAACAGAACCTTAAAAACCTGAGTTTTCTTCCCCCTCAAGTGAATTAAGAGAGGAGTCAGACTTAGCTTCTTTCTTAAAGCTTTTCCTCTTTTCCAGGTTTAATGACTCATTGTACAAGATGGTCATTTTGGCTCCCTTCAATAATGAAGGTTATCTGAGAAATGTTCTGAATGGAAGGATTCAATGAGACAGGTAGAATAAAGAAATGCAATTTGATCTCAAGTTAGGACCATCTCATCATCTCATCACCTTCTACCTCATTTCATCTTCCCTTTTTTACGGAGGTGATTGTGGTGGTATAGATGATGAAGGAAATCATCTCTCATACTGAGTTCGCATCCAGCTACTGGCCTGACCTAGTGTTACTTTACTTCCATGAAACACTGATCAGGTCCTCTTTGACAACATCCTATACTGGTACTGTAATTTTTGCATATTTTGGGTTGTTTCTTTTCTAAAGCCAATCTTTGAATAAATATCCACAGAAATCATTCTGAATCATTCCAGCTTGTAGTGATCAGAATGAATGCATCAATCATTCATTGGATTAAGAGCATAGAAAAGCCGATACGGTCAGATTTTAAGATCATCATAATTTTATACACCCCAATGTGTTTAAAATCTGTTACTAGGAATGAGCACATACATCCATTTGCTAGTTAAACAACTAACCTGTTTCATTTTTTATGCATGTGGGCAGGGGAAGAGAGCACATTAAAAATGTTAAACACACTGACATGTTTACAATGTGATGCAAGAAAGTGTTTAACTTCTTGTGCTCCAAAGCTAAACACTTTTGAATTAGAGGGTTTGCTACCTCTCTATTTATTCAGTACAGCTATCACTTACTTGTGCTTATTGGTTTAAGTTTAAATTGATTTGGAGCAGGCAGTAAGTCATACAAACAAGGAGATAATTTTGATTTCAGAACCATATGGGCAAAATTGCATTCACAGCTTCCAGTGAAATTTGTCTTGCCAAATGCGTTTCATAAAAGAAGCTGATTATATTTATGGATTGTGCTTATTCTTACTCATGTTATGGTTGAGGATTTTATTGCAGATCAAATTCTAATTCATATTCATTTTAAGGGCTGATTAAGAGCACATAAAACAAATTATCTATTTTCTTTTTAAGCCATTTATAATCAACAGCTCAATCCTATAGATTGAATCAGAACTCAGATTTGGAGAATACCATGGATAGCTCAGAAAAGAAACACATAAAAATGGATCAATGAACCCATGATCAGGTGGTAGCAGATAGCCAACTTCAGCGGATCTTAAAAGATAGGACAGACCTAACACCACTGCATGTTAGTCTGGGAAACTGAAAAAAAACATAGAAGAAGAAAGCAGTAGAAAACCATAACTGTACAGAGCTGTTTCCAAGAAAATTACACAAACCTGTCGGTATTATCATCATGGACAACATGGTGGCAAGTTGAGTTTAAACAATCTTCACTTTATTGTGTGCAAAATGACTTTGCTTGTGTGGGTTGAGAATTGACTGCAGGTATAATAAGAAATGGAGAAAGTTACATTGATCTCCAAATATGCTTAATTCACTTCTGGGGAATGAGACAAGGCAGGCTGTTTCTAATCGAAAGACAATTCCTTCTTCACGGTATGAGAAAATTAAATGTCTGTTACCAATAGATGGAAAGTGGGGAAATTCATTCTTCCTCTTCCTTCAATTCTGTGGATGAAGGTCTAGGAAGCATCATTTTGGCTACTATCATTCATATGGCTGTCACAGATCATAGGTGGATGATACTTTCTAAGTCCACCAGAATTTTACACTCCTTTGAAGCCTTCTCTTAAGAGACAGCAGATGCCTAAAGGATTCTCCCCTTTGCTTGGCTAGTAGAAAGAAAATCTAGGAAACTCACCAGCTTCATTGACCTGGAGCATCATAGATTATCTTTGTAAATTAGCTTCACTACCTAAGGTGTATATGATAGCATTGGTGTGAATTTAATTAACATACACCTTTGCCCTGTCAAAGTAAATTATATACATATTTGGCTTACACTTTATTTCTAATGCTCACCTTATGTATATTATCTTCTTCCATATTTCTGTCAACTAAGGCCACATTTTAGTAATTATTTCTTTACAGAATATTTCTCAGTTTCAGTTTTCGTATGAATTGTGCTAGTTATTATACAGTAATTTATCACTTGTGCACAAAAATTGCACTCTATTAAATATTGGAAGACTTTAATTTAGTTTAGTGATTTATTGATGTCTGTCTAAAGTGCTTTCCCAGTAGGGTTCAGCACAAGTAAAATCAGAATATTTGTATGTGTGTGTCTGGGCACAATGGACATGTATATGGTCCTGGTGGATTATTGCCTTCAAATATTGGATGGGCTCCAAATTAGGGGCATGATCATGTTACAATATGGATTGCCCAAAGCACTTTCATTCCTAATTATGCCTATAAACCCCAGAAAGTATATTACCTGCTACATTTTCTAAGCATACACAATACTTTAGATCTAGTGTAGTATTTTAGAAGGGAGGCAGCCTAGATGGCTGCAATAACAAGTCCTTGGTTAAAAAAAAAGACAAGCATTTAATCTCCCAATTTAGGACAATAACAATGTACCTTAATTTTTCTTGCCCAGTGGTATTTCCAAATCCAAGTTTAATTTGCTGTTTAAAAAGTGGCCTAAGAAGCTCAGGAAGAAACTGAGTGGAAACTGTGTATGTTCAGCTTGTTTTTCAAACCTGGCACTACCAGAGAATTGTTGGCAGGTTGCCTGTACAAAAAGAAGACTATGGGTTAGTATTCATGCTGTGTTCAGATTAGAAAGATAGACTCTGTAAGAGGGAAGCACGCCTGTGAAGAAGTTTCCATTGCTGCAGAGCAAAGTCACTCCTTCTGCAGCTCTGCAAATCCAGCCACTGGAGGCAATATGAAACCAGGGCCATGCAAAAAATGACTACTCACAGGTTTCTGCGTTACAGGTTTGTATTTTTCTTGTATTGCATTTTTCTTGTAGTATTTTCCACATAGTCACTTGAAATGGCCCAGTAAAGAAATGTCAATCATTGAAAAAAATAACATTCCTGTCGATTATATAACTTTGAAACCAATATTCTTAAGTGGTTACATTTCTTGAAACATCAAAATATAATTGTAAGTTCCATGCTTATTTCATTTTTAATCTCTGTAACAATATTTCAGTCCTAAGGATTGAGTTGTACCTATTTCTAGATTAGGAAGTCTTGTTTTTGTCACTCAGGCTTTAAATCACCTCTCAGTTGGATTATTGAGAACGGACAGGAAACAACAGCCTGGAATCAGTTTTAATAAAAACCTGGAGAATGTCTATATGTTTGTGTTCTTTTAATAACTCACTGATGACAAAATTGTTTATATGTTTATATACAGTAGAGAATATTCGTAGCTTGGGTTGTAGATTTTGGCAGTGGTTTGTTCTCTGAGCTTGCTATTTACATCAGAAGTAGTCACCAGGCTACTGCAACCCCTAGGATTAACAATAGCTCACAAACCCATAGTTACACTTAGACAAGAACTAACAAGGATCAAAGACAGAGCACAGAAGGAAGACAGCACCAACCTAACATACAAAATCAATTGCAACAATTACAACCAGTTCTATGCTGGACAAACAGGATGACAATTAAAAATCAGAATTAACAAACACCAGCTGGCAGTTAAGTGGCATGACCTGAAGTCCCTGATCTCCAGCCATGTTGACAATGAACAACACCGGTTTGACTGGGACAAAGCCAAAGTCATCAGCTATGCAAAAAAAAACTGTAATTCACATAAATTCATAGAAGCCTGGAAATCCACAAATGGATCCATCAACAAACACATCGTTTTAGAACTAGCATATGAATCTATAAGAAAACAGACCATCTGAATCACCAATCAATATTGGAACTAATCACTCCCTCACCAGTTGAATGTCACACCTCACAAACAACTGTCACATGACCAGCTGATCACAACACCACACAGGACTTATGTAAACAGAGAAGAAACCAAACAAGACACTTCACCCAAAACCCTGCTTCAGTTATCTAGCTAAGTAACAAAAGATCCAGGAGCTAAACAGCAAGCTCTGATAACAAATCGTTACCAAAATATTTATGTACAATATTTGGACAAAATAAGTACTAATATGTCCAATATTCTTAGAAAATATCAACACATACATAGAGATACAAACATGTTTCAGTACTTAGAAAACATTGTGGTTTCCAGATCTCATAGAAACCCGATGCTTAAGAAAATTAGCAGTGGCTACAACATTTGTAGGTCCGTGGGCGAACTAGTTCAGTGTAGTGAAGAGGGGGAGAGATTCTGTGTGTATAGATGAAATATGTCTATATATGAAGCTTCAAAGGGATGGCTTGATTCAAAGGAGATCCCTCCCAGGTGACTACTACATTAATTAATTTCTGAAGAAAAGGGTTTTTGAAATGAATTGAGAATCTGAACATTTTGTGAAGTTCATTGGAATATAAGCATAATGAATTTCAGTATGCCTACCATCATTGGAAAAATATACTTATTTTGTTTAGAATTTTATTTTATAATTTTAGATCCTCCTTTGCTATAAGACATCACTGAATTAATGCTATTTATAATACATAGCTTATATCTTCCTTACAATTTAATATAATTTATTATCGTTTGGGATGTCCTTTTTGCTAATAGTGAATAAACTTATGAAGGAATACTCATGAAATTGCCCTGGATCTAAGAAACAACAAAGCATATATTCTATTTATTTGACATTTGCAGTAGATTTAGAATTGCTATTATTATTCTGCAGAAGAAAAGAAGAAGAATGAAAATCAGCTGTAAATAACCATTTTTCCCATGCTGGAAATTTTTCTGGTGTCTTAACCACTACACCAAACTGATTTTTGTGTGGGTTGTATGTGCCTTTAAGTCAATGTTGAATCCTGAAAACTCTGTGGACAAATTGTTGAAATTTTTCAGAAGAGATTTGCCATTGCCTCCTTCCAAGCCTGAAAAAAAAAATGGCTAGTCCAAGGACATTCAGCTGGCTTTGGGCCTAAAGCAAGATAAAAGAAGATAGGACAAGAAACAATGAATTCTAATTACAAAGATGTAAATTTTAGTTGGTCATCAAGAAAAATTCCTAAGAATATAACCTGTTTAACAATTGAACAGACTGCATTGGGAAATTGTGAGTATTCCTTCCTTGTTTAAACAGAAGTTTGATTATCATGTTTGATTATCAGAGGTTGGAATATATGATCTCCAAAGTTCCTTTCAACTTTTAAAGTGCATGATTCTGTGAATGAATGGTCAGTTGCTTAACATAACATGTGATCTATAAATTTACTTTTCTTAAGACTTGCATCTAGATATGCAGAAATGAAACCAAGTGAAATGTATCCAGAATCTGAAGCACAAAACAGAAGCATTGGAAATTAGCAGCATCATTACCCCTTAGTAGCCAGAAGCACATAAATCAGTAGCTCAGCTCATTTCATTCAAAGCAATTTCAAGACTTTAGACAACTATATTGCATATCAGCACAGTTGGCTGCAGATCACATTTTCTTCTGTATTTTATACCTGCAGGTTCCTCATTGCTGCACATGTTTCCTGGGCTGTAGAAACCGTTCATAGGTTCCTCAGGTGTAGTATGCCCTTGAATAGAAAGCCATGGGAAACACCTGCTTTCTCAGCCTTGCCAGATTTTTCATGTACTATTCATTGCTTTGTGCTTATGTCATTTATAATTATATAAGATTTTTGGCAGCTGCCATCAAACAATAATAGAACTCCAGCTAATACAGCTAAAACTTTTAAAGCTAACGTTCTTGGTATGTCAGTGGTTCATAATGTGTGTATTCTATAATGTTGCTTTTGATTTAAAAAAAAACTTAATTGGATGGGAAAAAAACAAACCTAAACTATATTAAATCATTGTCTTTGTAGTCTTTGGATTTATGCCCATTACTCCTTCTTTAGCTGCACTGGTTTCCTATAGACCTCCAGGTGCAATTCAAAGTGCTGGTTATCACTTACAAAGTCTTACATAGCACATAACTGGGTTATTTGTAATAATACTTAATTATTAATACAATAATACTTATTGTAATAATAATACTTCTCCCCAGTTGAATCTGCCTGTCCACTTGCTTCCTAGGGCTGAGATAGAGAGAGCAATTGGCCTAAGCTAAGGCCACCTAGCTGGCTTTGTATTAAAATTGGCACTACAACTCATGGTCTCGTGGTTTCTAGCCTGGTGCCTTAACCAATACACCAAATTTTCTTTCTGCTGTTGATACATGATCAGGTTAAATCCAGATCCAGAAACCCTGCCCAGGTAGAGGGCAAGAGAAGCAATGCCTTTTGGTACTAGAAAAATGTATTTCCTCAAGTGTACTTTTGATGGATCACAGATACAGAATCACACAGATAAGAAGATGATATCCTGTCCAAACAGAAGCATCACACACTTAAGAAAAACCAAATATTAACAAAGCTACTTTAATTTGTAAGAAAATATCTTCTAATGGTTATGGTGAAAAGAATATAGTTCATACCCCTGAAGGTAAATACTAGACAATCAGTCAGAATTGTTAACAGTTAACATTAATATGGAGAATCCATTCAACCACTCCATCAAGATGGCTGCCAGAATCCCCCCAATTATTTTTCCCTCTTCATGCATTGCTAAGCGTGATTGTTGGCTGTTTCCTGTTGGAAAGATGCTATTTGGGAAGGAAGGGAAGCCAAATAACCGGGAAAGCCACAATATTATTATCAAGAAACTGCCCTCCATAAAATTATGTAAGGGTAACTCTGTAACCTGATCTTGTTTAGTAAATAAAACTAGCCTGTGGAGGCAATACAATTTATGCGACTTTGCCTTTTTAGTGGCTCTAAAATGGGAGGAATTGTATGACTTCATAACTTGTAATGCTTGTTGAGGTTCTTTTTTCTGTTTCTGGCTAAACTCTGGTGTCTTATCCAAATAGCAACTCTTACTATTTCCAGATTTGAGAAGGCATAACTGTATCATCTCTTTCAACATTCAAAAATAGCTGGCGGTTTCAAGACTAACCCTTACCTTCAAAATTTAGAAACAAAACTGCTGTTGTTCTGCCTTAGCAGAGTGAGAAAATAATTCTTTGCAAAGGGCAATACCTCCTGTTGAAATTTTATTGAATATTTTAGTCAAAACATTTCTTTGAAGAAATGTTTCATGTGTGGATTGATGGCCAGCGGAGCTGAAGCAAGGGGAGATTTGAAACAATGAAAAAGGGAGAGATCTCAAGCATAAAAGCACCTCTTACTGGAATAAGCCCCCTTCCCGTTTTGATTAATTGCTTAGCACCAGAAGTTGCCACGAAGACCATTGCGGAAATGAACTCACTGGGAATCTCAAAGGCAAAGAAAAAAAGATTTAAAATTGAAGCAAAGGAGACAGCCTTGCCTTGCTTTTGTAAGGTGTGGAAGAAGGGACTCGCCATAATGTGAGCCACAGAACGGGCACTTTAGTAATATAGAACATTGCGGTTCATCTTAAATCAAAGCTGTTCTTTCAAATTACTTCCCAATAGAAGACAAAACCAGGCATAATGATGAATGCAGAACATTTCTGACCATGGATCAAGTTCCCTTTCCTTTTTATTGCTTAGTCAGGGGATAATGAGACAGGGCGGGGAAAATTGGAGACATTGTCTCATGTATTTTCATAGCAACAGATCATAGACAGAGGAGAAGGAGCTCAAGGTGGCGTCACCATTTTTGTAGCAATCTTATTTTTGATATCACATCAAGTTCCATCCAGAAAGCAGGTCTAGACATTTCCTTTACCATAACAACAGCTTGGCATTATGATATAGGTTGTAGCTAGCAGAAGGAAATTCCACAAATTTGCCCTTCCTAAAATTGTTTGTCAGGGAAAACTCTCTGAGGAATGATGGGATATTTGTGAACAGTTTATGGTATATAGTGAGTCATTTTTCTGAGCTGTGTTTTTTATAGGTATAAGCCTTAGAATGCTATGAAAAATTGTTGGAATGCTATGTTTCTGGCATGATCTCATATATTTCTAAGCATTTAGCATTATTAATCCATATGTATTAAAAGCACTTAATTGAATAGATCAACATCTAAACATAGAGGTAATCTTCCATTGAAAAGTGTCTTCACCAGTGTTGAAAAAAATCACATTGGACATATAAGGTTTGAGCAATTCTTACTGAAGTCACGAGAACTATTTTCAAATAATACAACTGTGGCCTTGAAAAATATACTTTGTTACTTTTTTTATTTTTAGGAATATGAGGTGTTATTTTTTTATTGCTGCACAATTTCTCAGAGTCACCAGAGAGACTTATACTGATAAAAACAAGGAAGTTAATTGGCCATGTATTTCATTCCAACCTTGTTAAGTGTTAATACTTAGTTTGAAAAAGGCAATTTAAAATGTTTATAAAATCAATG
Organism: Myanophis thanlyinensis; assembly: GCA_017656035.1. Taxonomy (NCBI): domain Eukaryota; kingdom Metazoa; phylum Chordata; class Lepidosauria; order Squamata; family Homalopsidae; genus Myanophis; species Myanophis thanlyinensis. The sequence continues at coordinate 15,253 of JAEANM010003606.1, forward strand.
GTAATTAAGATCCTATATGAAAAATGTCTCCATCAGTTTGACAGATATTGTGACTGAGTATATACTTAGGGTTTGGATACCTGGAAGGCATTATTTACCTAAGCTGGTATCCAGAATTTTCATATTTAGAGCAAATTCATTGAAAGCAATATGATTTAAATTAGATAAGACATTAAGTTAATTAATATGGATTTCAGTTTTGTTCTAAATATTTCCAGTTAAAAATTTATTCATTTTATTGAGTCTGCTTTAAGTATAATTAAATCTAGACACCTACTAAACATTTTTCATTCAAAGAAAAGTAGGACAAAGGGGAAAAAAGATAATGTGGATAATGATAATTCTTCTGGATCAGATTTTTTTATTTTAGGAAGACTTCTAGTTTAGGGATTTTTTAAAGTGAAAGTGAAATAGATACTTAAAGCTTATCCAAGACTTCATTATTTCATCATCAGTGTAGATCTTGACAGACTTGAACATTGGGCGCTATTTAACAAAATGAAATTCATGGTGAAAAAAGTAAGGTTCTACATTTAGGCAAGAAAAACTAAATGCACAGGTACAGCATCTGTGGTACGTTGTTCAAAAGTAGTAATTGTGAGAGGAATCTTGGAGTCCCAGTGGACAATCACTTAAATATGAGTAAGCAGTGTGCTGCAAAAAAACCCAACACATCTAGGCTGCATAAATAGAGGGATAGACTCAAGATCACGTGAAGTGTTAACACTTTATAATGTCTTGGTAAGGCCACACTTGGAATATTGCATCCAGTTTTGGTCGCCACAATGTAAAAAAGATGTTGAGACTCTAGAAAGAGTGCAGAGAAGAGTAACAAAGGTGATTAGAGGACTGGAGGCTAAAACATATAAAGAACAGTTGCTGGAACTGGATATGTCTAGTTTGATGAAAAGAAGCACTAGGAGTGACATGATAGCAGTATTCCAATAACTCAGGGCTGCTGCAAAGAAGCTATTCTCCAAAGCACCTGAGGGTAGGACAAGAAGCAATGGATGGAAACTAATCAAGGAGAGAAGCAACCTAGAACTAAGGAGGAATTTCCTGACAGGTAGAACAATTAATCAGTGGAACAGCTTATTGTTTATTGTTTATTGACAAGATTTCTATACCCCCCTCTCCCGAAGGACTCGGGCGGTGTACAGCCTTCTAAAACAGCTCAACAAAAATTAAAAATATTAATTAAAATGAATTAAATAAGTTGGCCGAATAAAATTGAAATACCAAGATAAAAATTTAAAATTTAAAAATTTAAAATTCAACAATTTTAAACCCCTAAGGTATTAGGCCAGACCAGCTAGCTGGAAAAGATGAGTTTTTAGTGCACTGGAGGCCTGGAGGGGTCAATTTGTTCCATAGAGAGGGCACAGCCACAGAGAAGGCTCGTACCCTCAGGACTGTCAGACGGCACCGTCCCAACAGTGGAACCCCGAGGAGGCCTGCCCTGTGGGAACACACCGGTCGGTTGGAGGCTGATGGTGGCAACAGGCGGTCCCATAAGTACCCAAGTCCCAAGCCATGGACCATTTAAAGGTAAGCACCAACACCTTGAACCGCACCCGAAAGGCCACAGGAAGCCAGTGCAGCTCACACAGGAAAGGTGTAATATGGGAGCTTCAAGGAGCTCCTGTAATTACCCACGTGGCCGCATTCTGCACTAACTGAAACCTTCAGATGCTCTTCAAGGGGAGACCCATGTAGAGAGCTTGCCTCCAGAAGTTGTAAATATTCCAACACTGGAAGTTTTAAAGAAAAGATTGGATATCCATTTGTCTGAAGTGGTGTAGGGTATCCTGCCCAAGCAGGGGGTTGGATTAGAAGACCTCCAAGGTACCTTCCAACTCTGTTATTCTATTCTATTCTATTCTATTCTATTCTATTCTATTCTATTATGCTACCTAGTTGGATAATGAGACATTTTCAAACAAACCACTAAGTTCAGAGAGCACAAAAGACTCTACAGTTCAACCCTGAGCTGCAGATACTCTCTTCTATTGACCCTTTATCATTCTTAGGCAGAAAATTATATCTCAATAAACTGGCAGTTTTCTGTTGAATACCAGAAGTATAATATACCAGAAGATCCACTTCCTACATCCTGTGAAATGTAATTACCCAACAGATAGGACCTATAGAATACTTTCTCTGCCACTTTCTCTTCGAGCAGGAACTATAAGTCCAGGAGGATCTCCAGATGACACTGTCTAGGGCAGTGTTATCCCATCTAGCATCAAAGGAGGATAGACCTAGAACTGCAGAAAGATCAAAAGGGGCAAGGATAGATGCACAACCCCCATCCTGCTCTTACCAAAGATCAACCAAAACCCCAATCAATGCTATTTCTGTTCCATATTCAGGTCTGAATCCTGACTGAAAGGAATCCAGGTTAAACTGCTTCATTCAAAGTCCTACAAAGTTATGGCACAACCACCTTCTCAATCAGAGAAGGTTGAATATTGGATGGAAATTGTCCAGTATAGTAGAGTCCAGCGATGGCTTCTAGAGAAGGGGGCAAACTAAAACCTCCTTAAGATGAGAATCCTTTCATTTAATCAAGAATTAACTACTTCAAAAGCACTCAGACTACACTCCATGGGCTGCTTTAGCAAGCCAAGATTGGCATACATCTGAAGAGCAGATGGCTGAGCTCACGGCTCTAAGGACCCTGTCCACTTACTTGGACTTGTTATCTTGGAATGTTATCCTGAGCAAGACATGTTTCACACACATCAAAAGATTTTTTTTTTCTGCTGTGCACTACAAAGACTTAATTGATACAACTTGATTGGTTAAAAACTATAATAACCTATTCTTTCCTACCCTGGTTCTGTCTTCTTTTTCAGTCTGTCACTAGGTTTTATTGTGTTTCTTATTAAATCAATCAACAAAATGATGTACTTTTGCTTAAATCGCTTATCAACACTTTCAGAGAGAGGTTTTTTTGTGGACTAGAGGGGGCATGATTTCACTTGCTGATGGCATCCCGTGGATGGGGCTTCACGTGTTTGTGTGGCCTGGTTTGTGTGGCTGGTCCATGGACTGTGGGTTGGACTAGAAAAACTTCAAGGTCCCTTTCAGCCCTATGATTCTATGAACTTAAGTGTAATAGATGGGAGTTACTGAATTTGTTGGGGTGCTGCAATCCGATCTCCCAGTTTGTAGTATTCTATAGTTTCCAACTTGAAAAGGATAAATAAGATACAGTTTGATGAATTTAAGTTTTCTGGTATCTGAAAAAAGTGCACAATAGATATATTCATCTTTAAAGGGTCAGAAGATTCTGTTATTTAGATACTAATGCTAACCACAAAATGCTGTAATGAAGGTTTTTAATAATCAGTGTTAGCAGGTCATCTTTTTCAGCATCTTCAAAGAGTGAAACAAATTCATAATTGGAAGAAAATTATATGGCAGATGATTCACACGGACAGCTTCAGTCAAGCAGAGCATATGTCTATCGAAAGGAACAAAAGCACCTGGCTGGTTATTGTAAAAGGGCTTTAGAAAAACAAGAAAGGAAAGTCCCCAAAGATAGTGATTACAGTTGTGAATGGCTTTGAACAAAATAAATAAAATGACCATGGTCTGAAAGACCAGCTATTATATCCCTCCTTCCTTTCCAGGGAGACACCTGTATGAGTGCTTTTGTTGAGGGTTGTCTGGTATGAGGCTAAGCCACTCACATCAAAGCCACCTAAGCAGTGAAACAAGTGAGGTGAGCTGATGAGCCCAGATGACATAAGTCATCTGATACCCTGGGGAGGATCACAGGTTGAGGAGTGGGCTGATTCACAGGCAAACATTACCCTGAAGGGTCAAGGTGAAAGTGACAGGATATAATGAGTCCAGAATGATAGATTTGCTCTAACAATTTGCATTCCACAAACAGGGAAGTATTTTAATTCCTGTGTAAGAAAAGAGAAGCTCATTTGAAATAGGAACGTTCAAAAATCAATGGGGATACACACATCAGGCTTTGGAGGCAAACTACTATAATCTACTTTGATGGTTGCCAAGAAGCGGAAGTCTGAGCAATTGGGCTCCTGTTCCATGCTCTGCCTGGTTTGTTTGATGATGGAAAGTGCATCTCTTGCTTTGAAAGAACATGTTTTCTCTGATGCCAGCTGCAACTTGGGGGAGGGGTTTGGTGGAGCCTGTTCCAGATTAATCTTACTTCCTCCTTGCTATCGCCATTCAATTGCTTTCTGTCCATAATCCACCCAATTACATAGCAGGAGACTACAAGGTAATTAGAGAGTGCTCCTCCAGCACCTAAGTCCTTGCTGTGGGCAGGAGAAAAAAATATTGACAGTAAGTCAGAAGTCAGGAGATTAATTTAGGCTTCAACAGATGCTCACTGGTATACTTCCCTGATACCAGTCTTACATTTTGCTATGAAAAATATCTAGTTTATTTAAGATCTGGAAGCACGGAGAGTAGTGTAACCCAAGAGAACAGCATCAGAAAAACTGATGTAAATAATTTACAGTACATGGATTACAAGACTACGTCATAATGGGAATGACACCTTTTGTTCTGATCCTTAAAATAAATATTTGGACCAGCATTGCTGACAATAGTAAATGCAGCAATGTTTTGGAGTGAGCAGTAAAGGAACAGATCTTCAGCACAACATAGAAAATAAAACAAAATGCATACCCTCAACTTTACGTCTTTTAAAGGCATGGAAGGCTATTGGCCGTCTGTAAACTTTTTGAAAATTTATATATAAATGCTGTTTTGGCATATTGGGAATGCAAATGCCCAGTAGGCCAAAGGCATGAGTGTGCCTGCATCCAAATTTGCACAGAGCTATTTCTTCACTGGAACCAATGATGAAGATCTATGGAACAGAGCCAGAACCATAAGGCTGTATGGATTCTTTTATACATTCTGTCTGCCCAATCCACGAACAAAAATTCTTGGAGAAGTTTGTTCTCTGTTGAGAGGAAGTGGGATTCTCTGTGGGGACTACCTTCTCTGGAACAACTTCTCTCTTCTCCTCCACTGACAAGGGTGGTTCTTACCACTACAGTCTTCCAGCAGTTTTAAAAAGAACCAGACTGTTGTAAAAGCAAAGAGGTGATTGATATAATATTAGAGGTTTGTTGTATTATATTTATTCTTATGCATTGGCTTGTGTTGCTGTTGCTCTTGTACAGTACATTGCTTCAAGTCTTTTGAGATAGCAGCTGCTTATAAATGACATTAAACAAGCAAAGTTAAGTTTAAATTCACATTATCCATCCATGGTGGTCAGCATTCAAAGTAGATTTATTTGTACTCTCAAACATGGAACGTGCTTGTTGTCTAGACTGACTCCCTGTTTGTATTGCTAGTAATTTTAGGTCAACTGTCTATATCTTTTATTTGATGGTGTGAGTGCTCCTTTCTATAGCTTTCACAACTCTGTCATAGTTTTATATATAATACTCAATTTAAAAAGTAACAAAAGTGACTAGGTATATCACCAATACTAAACATCTTGAGCAAGTGGTGATACAGAATGCATCGTCTTTAAAGAATTAAATTTTTCCCTTGCCTAAAATTCCAAAGCAAACCATATATTAGAGCTCTTCCACATCAAAATTCAGTACATATGCGAACAGAATGTCAGGATGTTGTTTATGCCATCTTATAGGCATTTGTATCCTGCAAATTAAAACAGAAATGTGAGAAAACCTTATACCAGTTGAAAGCAATGGTTCACCAAGCTTCAGCTTTCAAGATGCCAAAGACTGCATTCAAGATCTTTCTCACTGAATGATATCCTTTCCATGAAGACAAGAAGAAACTAGCACAAAATTATGGCAAGCATCAGGATATGATCTAAAAGCACCACTAATAGAATAAAAAATATTTTTGCCCAAATTGGCATCATAAGATTGTCTTTTCCAAAGGAAGGAAAGAAAAGCTGATCTGTAAAATATAGTAGATTGAGGAACACCCCAGGATTGAAGTGGTTCTGCATAACTTTTGGCAAATGTCAACTCACCTGGAGCCTGAAGCCCATTCTGTGACTGTTAAAGTTTTGCCTTGACCTTTCAGGTAAAAGTTGAGTTGGGGAGCATCCTGGAGCTGACTGAAATCCAATATTTCCTTCCTGGCAGGATTAGAGTCATATTGTCAATATCATGTCAATGTGAAATGGAAACAGCAATGTTTACAAAATTAACAAATGGACTTCAAGTTAAACACTGAGCAATTTGTGAGACAGTGTTGACCAGTCTCAAGGGATTGTTTGCAGGTGAACATGCTGTTTTTCTTTCTGGATTGACTTACATTAACACCATGTCATTTTAAATTGCTTTTCTTGAGAAAATACGTACATTGGCGGCATCATTTCATTACCCTGAGTGCTCCTAAGTGGGGATCCTCCCCCCATTTCTGCTCTGGTTTTACAATAAGGTGGGGGGGGAATCACAATGATACATTTATGTAGTCAGTTAGCAAAAGAAGGTGATTCTATTGCAGATAGTATACATCATAGATTTTAAAAATATTTCTAACTACAAATGAATTTATTTAGTGGGAAGAAAAAAAATCAATAGCCAGGTTTGTTATTAGGCTGCTTTGGAGAAAGGGTGAAAGAATGAATGGGTGAGAACTCCATCTGAATTTAAAACAGAGCTAGAGAATGTTTTGTTTCAAATTCCTTTGGGCTTAGTCAGCAAAGGCAATAGCAGGGAACCAAAGGAGCACCAGGTTAAACACATCAGAAGACATCAGGTTGACCACTCTAGTAATTTAATTTTATTAATGATAATTTTATCAATGAGGCTGTTGAAGTGATGGGCCGGTGCCTGGAGGCCGTGCGGAGTTGGATGGGGTTTAACAGACTTCAGCTCA
>JAEANM010003607.1:5641-22110 GCA_017656035.1 Myanophis thanlyinensis
TGTGTGTGTGTGTATGATAAATAAAATATAGATGTTGAAGTGGAATGCAAGATTGTAACTGTAATGTTTTAGAAGATTTTTTTCAACTAGATTAGTTTTCTTAGCACTTTATTTATATATGTATATTTCATATTTTTGAACCACTCATCTCCCTCACAGAAGACCTGAAGTTGCTACAATGGGTAGATTGTAAATTGAGAAAAATAAACACACTATTCCATCACTGACATCTAAGTGGACATATGTAAGACTGTACTATAAGTGAAGTCATGATCTGAAAAAAATACCTTTTCATTATAGGAGCTTTGTTTACATACAAAATTGCTAGCGCCCATCAATTGTCCAATTGCTGACTTCTTAATGAAAGCTCCAGAGCCACCTCCTGCTTTAATTGTGAGGAATGCTGTGCAGATGCTTAAGGTGAGTAAATAGAATGAAAAAACTGAATTTTTAACTTGAATTTAAACTTCAATTATGACCCATGTCTGTCTGCAACTTTGCTTATAATTTGTTTTAATAGACTATAGATGCTATGGACACCTGGGAAGATTTAACAGAACTTGGCTATCATCTGGCTGACTTACCTGTAGAGCCCCATCTTGGGAAAATGGTGCTGTGTGCTGTGGTTCTGAAGTGCCTGGATCCTATTCTGACAATTGCTTGCACACTTGCGTATAGGGATCCTTTTGTGCTACCCACCCAGGCATCTCAAAAACGTGCAGCCATGCTGTGTAGAAAACGATTTACTGCGGGAACATTTAGTGACCATATGGCCCTTCTTCGGGCTTTCCAGGTATTGTATGTTTATTTACTAAAAGGACATTTAACAATTCATGTTTGATTATATGAAACAGATGAGCTATTTTAGCTAGATCAAATTGTTTTGAAATGTTACCTTAGAAATAATATAATTAGGACAAAGCTCTTGAAAATCTAATCTATGTTGTTGTTAGTTCCTGTCTCCTTTTTGCTGCTGCCAGCTAGCCTCTGCTTGCCATCTGCTATTTGTTTCCTATTTTTCATTGTTGCCAGCTGGCAAAAAGACAATAGTGTTGTATTGATTCTATGTGTGCTTTTTCTTCATCACTTCCAAGGCTTTCGTCTTTAACCTGTGTTAAAAATGGGAATCTCTGCAGCTTGCAGTTCTGGTTCCTGTAATGCTTAATATGATAAAATTGATTGCTGAAACTGATAAAAAATATGCATTTCATATTTTTTAATCCTGTATTAATTGAAATAATAATTGAAAAACAATTGTAAATATTATGCTGTGGGGAAAGGGCATGTCTTTTTGTGTAAAAAACATTATAGAGCTGTCCTTTGGTTTATTTTCTGCATGTAAGAAGGAAAAGGTTAATGGAGGGCTCAAGAAGATTGTTTGATTTGAAAAGTGTTCAAGAGCAATGAAGAGTGACATGCTCTCTTCATTGCTGTGTGGAAAATTGCTTCTGTCCGTTTTATTTTCCAAATACTCAGTGGCGGTAGCAACACTAGGGACTTTTGGTGAATTCTCCCTCTCAGCTGTTATGAGTTTCCTGTTCTCAAGGGGACACAATTTTGGAAGACTTCTGCAACTCCTAATAAATTTGCCTCAGAGACAGTGCAATGGTTTTTGCCTTTTGAATTGTGGATTCATTAATTTGATCTTCTGTCCAAAAGGCCTGCAGAGGCAGGATAGATGTTGGTTGTTTATGATTATAAGTTTGAGAGATGAAAAGAAATACATTATTTTTTGGTAATCTGGAAAGGGATTAGGTTTGGAAAGGACACTAAATATGTATTGTCTGTACGTCCTGTCCCATCCTGTTCTGCCCCATTTATCCATCCATCCATCCATCCATCCATCCATCTGTTGCTCTAAGCATTTTAAACCCACATCTTTGGCAGGCATGGCAGAAAGCACGAAGTGATGGCTGGGAAAGAGCTTTTTGTGAGAAGAACTTCCTTTCTCAGGCAACCATGGAAATTATCATAGGAATGAGAACACAGTTGCTCGGGCAGCTGAGAGCATCAGGTACAAATCCATGTATTCATAATAATCATAAATAATAATAAAAACCATCTCTTGGTTCCATATGTAGAAAGCACAACTTTCATTACTGTGTTTGATTTGGTATGGTTGAAAGAATAAGCTGCTGTAATTTATTCAAGCCACATTGCAGTATTCAGTATTGAAACACACAGTAAATACCCCATATTACTCTAGTTTCCTAATACAAAAATAAAGGGACATCAGTTCTTATATGTAGTTTAATAGTCACATGGGGAAAAAAAATATTCTTTTAAAAAAATCTGTATGTCAGAATTTAAGGTAATTTATACAATAAAGTCAAATCATTATTGTATCTTATAATAGTATAAATTGTTAATTGTTTTAATTTTGCCTATGATTCATTCGCTTCCTAATTTCAGTTAGGTTTTCTAGGGGATTGCCTACCTAGTGCTCAGAATATTGCATAAAAATATAACTCATTTCCATGTTCAAAACCAGTTTCTTCTATTCAAGTTAAAATTCCCATTTTTATGTTATTTTAAATATTAAAATAGAGAAAATGTTTGAGGGTTGGAATGAATTTCACTTTTGTGTAATTTTCTGAACATCTGTTAGAAAGAAACTTTCAGAGTTTGCTTTTGTTCATTGTTTAAGGAACAGTATTTTCAGACAGCACTTTCTGAATGTATAGCTAATTCATAAGTATCTCTAATTCGATTAGGAATACCATTGTATAACTGCTAATGGTGAAAAAGTGTCTTGGGGAAGGTTCAGAATTACATGTTACATATCTGCCTAACATCGATAATCTGTATGATATTAAGATACAAAAAGACAAGTACAAGTCAGCCAAATAAAGTGGAGATCAAACCTCCTAAAATCTGTTTTTCAGTAGAATGTATCTGTGCTAAATGTACAATTAATATATCTTAAAAACAAAGTGAGAGTTAAGAAACTATCCAAGCTGAAAGATAAGTATAAGAAATAGAATTGTTTTCTTTAAAATAATTAACTAGTTGTTTGTTTCTTTCTCAGGTTTTGTTAGAGCCAGAGGTGGTGGTGATATAAGAGATGTGAACACAAACTCAGAAAATTGGGCTGTAGTTAAAGGAGCCTTAGTAGCTGGAATGTATCCAAATATTGTTCATGTTGACAGAGAGAATGTAGTTTTGACTGGGCCAAAAGAGAAAAAAGTCCGTTTTCATCCTACATCCGTTCTTAGCCAGCCTCAGTATAAAAAGGTAAGATAAAATTATTAGGATTGCACCTGGCCCGTGGGAAGAAAGAATTAGAGATAGTCTAATTCTAGTCAAAGCAGTTACTGAGGCCCATACTAAGTGTGTCCTAAGTTTAACACTTGACTCATTCTAGTACACTTTGTGATGCATCTTTTTCAAGTGCTTTGCACATCTTGCTATTCAGATTTTGTGCGGTGGGGGGGGGATCCCAGATCCATGGGCAACTCCCTCCCTTAAATATTTGGGATACCTTTTCTCATTAGGATTTCTTGCATAATTTACCAGGCTTTAAAACATTTAACTATGAAAAGTGAAACCTAGTTTGCTGATTGAACAGCTTGGAAGGAAATTAAAGAGTTCAACTATTGATTAATTTCTGTTTAGAGGACAAGTGAAAAGGTAAACTCTTTTTAAAATTGGGTGTGGCTCTTGGTGATTTCAGAGATACATTCATGAATTTTCTTAGCAGCAACATATAAAATGTTTGCCACTATTTTCTTCTGGGTCCTCTTTTCACCTTTCCCACCCAGCCTAGAGCTTGCTTTTTTTTTTTTTTAAAGTCTCCCACGCAAGAATTAAACAGGTCTGAATCTGTTTAGTCAATAGAAGATTAAATAAAGACATATCAGGTTACAAATTATATGAATAAAATTACATGAATAAACTCCATGTATATAATCTTTTCTACTTTGTTGGAAACACATGTCTAATCCACCATAGCTATTTTATACAACAAATGTGGCAAACCCTTTGCACTGCTTATTCCTTTCCCTTTTAGTATTAAACTGACTATGGGCCACACAGTTTATGATTGTAATTTTAGAATAGTTAGACAATGTGTAATTGACAGACTGGATTTTACCATGGATTTTATCTATTATTTATTATTTTATTCTAGAATTTTTAATTGTATATTTACTGAGTATTTTTATTTGTTCTGGTCTCTGGTCTATGACTGTAATAAACTGAATTGATTATACTTGGTGAATATATGTAAAATAGTATTGTATTTCTCTACACACATGCATATACACAGATAGATATTTAACATTTTTATGAATCATAGATTTGTTACATTTGACATTTAACAGCATTTTTTCTTGTAAGGTATTCAGTTATAGAATATGAATAGGTTGTTTGGCTTTCAGCAAACTAAAAGTGCCTTACATGAAATCTCCTGCCTAAAATTTTAACAAAACTATACAGCTGCTTAGATTAATAATCTGAGAACATTGTTATTGTTAGTTGCGAAGTCGTGTCCTACCCATCGTGACCCCATGGACAATGTTCCTCCAGCCCTTCCTGTCCGCTACCATCCCCCAGAGTCCATTTAAGCTCACTCCCACTGCTTCAGTGACTCCATCCAGCCACCTCATTCTCTGCCTCCCCAAGTGATCCCAATTCTTTTCTTGTTAATTTGTGCAACATAGCTTAAAGTGAATGTTTTTGAATTACTTCTTTTATTATGCTGAAACAAAGTACTTTGTTGAACTACTGACAGATTCCTCCTGCAAATGGCCAAGTAGCAGCCATTCAGGCACTTCCCACTGACTGGCTTATATATGATGAAATGACAAGAGCCCACCGAATAGCTAATATCAGGTGCTGTTCAGTTGTGACTCCAGTCACAGTGGCCCTCTTCTGTGGATCAGCTAGGTTGCCTAGTAATGCTTTACAGGAACCTTCTTCCTTCCGAGGTAGGGTATTTGTATTTCTTTAATTTATATTTTAAAAACATCCTTGAAAATTGATTTTATACAGTACTACTGGATCAAAATATCAATATACACAAGGGGTTATTTTTGTTGTTATTTTTGTATATGATATACAATGTAAATATAAACATGATTTTTAATCGGTTGGGTGAAAGAAAAATGGTCAGTGATTGATGATGGAGGTGTGGGAAAGATGGTGTGGGAGCTGTGGGGTAGGAAACAGGCCCAAAACCTGCGAGAATCCAGTGGAACAAGATGGGTGGAGGGAATAAGCTGGAAGTTGCTACAGCATCCAGGCAGTTGATCATAGGGACGAATCCACCTGAATTTTGTGACTGTGGCTGACTGGGGGCACTGCAGCAGCTGTAACTTAGAAACTGGGTTGTAAGTAGCTTGGTGGTGGAGGGGAGATGTCATAATTTCAAGTTATTGCTAAGCACCTGGACATAGAGGACTACTCTAGTGTGAACTACATTGTATTACTATTGATCAGGAAATAATGCAAAAATAAAATCAAGATATATAATTATTAGCCATATTGAATAGTTTTTCACATATTAGATCTAATTCATGGCAAATTGAATTTATTGTGATTGTAAAATTTTGTCTCCATATATGATCACAGTATGAACAATTGTCATTTTATATTTATTTATTTGTCTGAGAATTTATACAGTTCTAATTTCATTTCCAATTATAAAAAATATTGCAAGTATAATATTTCTATATTATTTAACTAAGTTATAATAATTATACAGCTTTAAATTTCTAGTAGTTTCTAACACTCTATTCTTTAAAAAGTTGTATAAGTCTTAATATATATCATGATTGTTCTTGTTAAGTAAATCAATTTTCAAAGTAAATGAATATGATTATATATACATGTTGCAGATTCCAGAAATGTTTCTTCTTTTCTGGAAAAACAATGGCTCCATAAATTTGTATTTTAGGGAAATTTTAATATTTACTTTGGAGAGTTTTTAATACAGATTAATCATTAAAATTTCAAATTATTAACTTAAATATTGTTTAAAAATGACTAATACTCAGGATCTTTGTTTTCTAATATAGTTGATGGTGTCCCTAACGATAGCAGTGATAGTGAAATGGAGGATCGAACAACTGTAAACTTGGCTGCTTTAAAATTAGATGAGTGGCTCAATTTCAAATTAGATCCAGAGGTAACTTATTGCTAAAAAATCACTTAATACAGTTTTTTCCCTCCAAGAGAAATATTTGCTTAAAGCTTCTGAGGATTCCAAATGTAGATCCATGGAAAAAAAATGTACTATTATATTTCAGTAAATTCATGGAACGTGTGTAGCATCTTTCATATATTTATCTTTGTAACTGTATTTGGAACAGTGGTGAAATTCATTTTTTTTACTACCAGTTCTGTGGTAGTAAAGGATTAAACATCACCAAGTACAGAATTAAACTTCACCAAAGTTACAATGTAATAAGGGGAGAGGCAGTTTCTGTGAGCATGGCAAAGATTAGGCTAGAAACAACTGCCTTATTTACAAGATTAACCCTGTAAAGGTAATCTTTACAGGATTAACCCTGCAAAGCGGGGGAAAAACAAAAGGAATTTTTTTTCTAATAACCGTTCTACAGAACTGGTGCGAACCAGCTGAATTTCACTTCTGATTTGGAATTTAGTTACTGAAAAAGGGAAGTATGGTAATTTTGGAAATAAAGAATTGAAAAATTTGAGATGTGATGAAAGATTTGAGGATTTATTTTTTAAAAAGAATGATGTAGAGAACATAGATATAAACCTATTTTCCAGCACAAAAATGAACTCCATACAATTGGTTATCTTAATGAACATGACTTTTTTTGCCATACAATGTGGCAATAGCCATTGGCATACAAAGCTTTAAAAGAGAGGTTAAATCTTCAAAGAAGTTGTCAGTCAAGATCTGCTTCATCTGACTGCTAAGTGGAATTTCTGACCTTTGTCAATATGCTGCTGAGTACCAATTCATATTAGACAAAGTTCAGTGTTGATGGTGTTAATATAATATAACCACCAAGAATTCTTTTCCTTCTCTCATATTTTGGTTTTGCATAAAAATTAAAATTCAGACCACTTACAATTATCTTCTAGTTACCCATTAAAGGTCATGAAAGTCCAGTTTGCTTTCAGGTCTTTTGCATTGTCCCTATATTTGAGGATGTAAAAGATTGCCTGCAGATTTGCAAATGTTCATGTTCATATATGTAAAAAGGGGAAAAAACAGAAAAATATTTATTTCATGGAATAAGTATGGAATGCAAGAATATAGTATGTTTATGAGTCATATCACAGATCTTGTATTTGTCGTTCAGTTAATAGAAAGTTCAGTTCATACAGTTATTTGTATCTGAATTGTCAAGTTTCAAAAATGCCTCAGAGGTATGTATGCTAAAATAAAATTGGTGGGTTTTTTTTTTTTTTTAAACAGGCTGCTAGCCTCCTCTTGCAGTTAAGACAAAAATGGCATAGTTTATTTCTGAGACGTATGAGAGCTCCTTCAAAGCCATGGTCTCAAGTTGATGAAGCAACAATACGAGCAATCATTGCAGTTTTGAGCACTGAAGAACAATCTGCAGGTCTGCAGCAGCCTTCAGGAATTGGGCAAAGACCAAGACCTATGTCATCTGAAGAACTTCCCTTAGCATCTTCCTGGAGATCAAACACCAGTCGAAAAAGCTCAGGAGAATCAGAGTTTGCAGATGATGCTTTTAATACAGAAAGGTTAATATCTCAATTTTTACTCATGGGGAAACCCATTTTTTTAGAGTCCCAATAACAAATGGGAAAATAGTTTTCAGTTTTTTCTTTTAGAAGTGACAGGACTACTGAAGCAATTTGCTGTTCAGCTAGGTGGGTCACCTTATATTATGTGTTTGTGCTTCTTTCAGGAAGATGTATACCTGTTTCTTGGTGTTACATAATCTATGTCATTTGTGGAAGGTGAATTAAAGCATCTGGCTGCTGTTTACTTTTCTCGAAAAAAAAAAAAAAAGCATATTCCTGCAGTTGAATGAAATAGATGGATGGACCATTTCACTACTACCTAAATCTGTTTCTTTTATTGTTGGTTGTTTTCTTTAATTAAATTATTGACAATCTGCTAAAGTACGGTTTAGTTTTCTTAGGACCATATCAAATAATTATTTTCCTAAAATAAAACATGCTATATTATATGGGAAGATTCTGCTAGTTCTCTGTGGAGAGTCAATATGTAAATAGATACGTTTGCATACAAGTATATATAAAAGATCTCTCATTATATATTTTTCCTGTGAGTCCTGCTAAAAGCCGAATGTGTCATTTGTGTTAAAATAGGCATTTCAACATAAATATAAAGGTAATTTTAATGGGACTCTGTCATTGCTCCAAATGGTTACCCCCAAAGATACGTTGGTGCCCACTCTCCTGGCATTCTAGAAGACCCTTAAAAGCTCTGTTACCAGGTCTAGGAGTAGCATATTTGGGGAGCCCCTACTATGTTTTTATTGTTATTGTTGTTTTTAGTTCCTGCTTCCATGTCTTGTTTCATGTTTTTAATCTTCAACTGTGTAATTGGATATTGTAAGCTGCCCAAAATCTCTTTTGGAGTAGGCGGTCATAATGATGACAATCATGATAATATCTGAAATGTACTAGTTCTTTACTTTTTTTCTTTCAGAAATACTCCCAAAGCAACTTTAAGCTATGATATAAACAAAGAGCAAAACAATACAATATTAAGGTAATGTTTCTCTTATAACACGTCTTTTAAATTTTACATTTATAGTAGCATTAGTATTGTTAGTTTTCCCGGAAACCTTTAGGATATCTCAGACTATGGGCTCTAATGATAGTAAGTATTACATCAATTTCTTCCCATTCCCAAATCTTAAACCTAACTTTATAATGACCGAACCCTGGAAATACCCAGAAATACAATTAAGTATTTCTATGCTTCTGAGCTATTTACCTAATATCAGATATGGTTATGCCACATATTTTTTGCTATACTACAATTAGACATTGTCTTGCATAAGTGCACATAAAGTGTGATTAGTCTGATAGACCTGAAAATAAGAGGAATCCTTTTGAAATAACATTAAAGCTGCAGTATCTCTGGTTAGAACCACAGTTTATTTTTATTAATCACTGCATTCTGCTTTTCATTTACAGAGTCTTAATGAAATCTTCATCTCCAGCATTTCACCAACCACTGAAATACAAAGAAAGGGGTGTTGTGCATTCCAAACGAAGCACAGATGACAGGACAGACCAAACATCTGTGAAATCTACAGATAGTATCAGTTATCCCAGCCCCTGTGCCAGTCCTTCTCCTCCATCATCTGGGAAGGTATATAGTGCTTACTAAAAAAAAAAAAATCCTAGTAAAAATAATGCAAACTGAAGAACATTGGCTAAAATTAAACATGAAGCTAAAATAAGTGTACAGAGATGATTAAAAGTTTATGAACCCTTTTAAATTTGCATTATTTCTGTATAAGTATTGCTTAATACATATTATAATGTACGTAACATACTTATTCTAATGTGTATACAAGTCCTAAAATAATATAAAGAGAACCCATTAACAAATGAGTGAAAGACATACAGTAGATATTCATTTATATATTGGGGAAAATGATCTAGCCTACATCTTTCTATGTAGCAAATGTGAACATTTGCTTTTTCAGTAATACATACCCCCTGGACAAACAATCACTGCAATTAATTGTTTTCTAAACAGTCCTACACATCAGCTCAGAGGAATTTTAGCCCATTGTTTTGAAGTGTTTCAAATCAAGGATGTAATTTTTCTGAATGAATGAATAAACAAATGTTACGTTTTTGATTCATTTGTTTCGTTGGGTTTTCTTTATCTAATTTTAGATCATTTTATGTAGAAATATTGAAAATCCAAAATGATTCACAAACGTTAAAGCACTACTGTATGTTATTGTGAATATACTGTGGTTTTCAACATTTTTGTTCAACATTCCAGCAGGCAGAGGTGTGTCTTTCACTCATTTGTTACTGGGTTCTCTTTATATTATTTTAAGACTTGTATACACATTAGAACTGGTTATTAGAAGAAATCTCCTTTTGTTTTTTTCCCCACTTTACAGGGTTAATCCTGTAAATAAAGCAGTTGTTTCTAGCCTAATCTTTATTGCCTTGCTCACAGAATCTGCCTCTCCCCTTATTACATTGTAATTTTGGTGAAGTTTAATTCTGTGCTTGGTGATGTTTAATCCTATGGCCACGCCCACAGAACTGGCAGTAAAAAAATTGAATTTCACCACTGCTGGATATTTTAAAATTATTTTATGCAATATACCTAGCTATTTTTAACCACTATTAAATAAAACTACACTCTCCTACAATTTAATACACCTGTAGGTATAAAACATTCAAGAAAACCAATGTGTTAGCAAGTATTAGGCTAAAATGAAATGCTTAGTGAAGTGGAATAGTGACTTAATTGTATAATCTATTTCACATTTCTGGCTATTGTGATTTTTGCATTTTCCTAAGAGGCAAAATACTAATTTGCTCAGGAATCAAGAGCAGTCTTTCATCTCGTTTAGTTATGAAACCTTGGCTATGGCTTGACTGAAAAATGTTTAAAACTAATAAGATCAAATAAAACCTATTTCAAGATCTACATACTATTTTGGGAAGCTTAATGACAAGCTGTAGCAGAAGGATCAAAGTTTATTGATTCTATGCTGCAATTATACTGAAATTCCAAAGTCACCAGTTAAACGTTAGTGTGATTGTTATATTTGATTTTGTACTTAATTTGTAGCATATAGCATTCATGCAGGCTTCTCATTCTTTTGGTTGACAGCTCTTAAATTACATGGTACAAATATAGCTGAGTTTTTAAGTTTTTACAAACCTTAGTCATATATCCCAAGCACTATAAAATAAAACTTTTTTGCAGGGTTCCAAATCTCCTTCTCCAAGGCCAAACATGCCAATTCGGTACTTTATTATGAAAAGCAGCAATTTGAGGAATCTTGAGATTTCACAACAGAAAGGAATTTGGTCTACAACTCCAAGTAATGAAAGAAAACTGAATCGTGCTTTTTGGGAAAGTAGTGTTGTTTACTTAGTATTTTCTGTTCAGGGATCAGGACATTTTCAGGTGAGAACTTTCCAAACTGGCAAATTGACTATTGACAATTCACTACATATTCCTTTCATGTACACTTTTGTCAAGTAATTGATTATTTAATTTAATTTAATTTAATTTAATTTACTACTACTTCAGTGCAGGCTGCTAATTTCAGACAAATGTGCTTTTGTGAAATACAGATACTTGTCACTTAAAGACACCAATTGAAATAATAATTTCCATCTCTGAGCAACATAGTAGTAAAGTGCAATGCTATATGACTGTACCATTTAACAACAGAAATTCTGTCAGTCCTGGTTGCTGTCATTGTGTGAATCACCATGATCAGTAAAAGCAAGGATGTCATGTAATTGCTGTTTGCCAACTTCTGCTGGGTTCCACATTGATTTTACTTGCAGGAAGTCAGCAAAGAAAATTACTCATGGCACTTGTGTGACTATGGAATGCTGTGATGGCCATAAGAATAAAGAGTGGTTGCAACCATCACTTGTTCAATGCCTTCTTAAGTTTGAATGGTCCTTGAATGAATGGTTATTAAACAAGGACCACCTGTACTCCCTGCAGATGCAAAATAACATTGTAGATTTTGTAAAATACGCAGTAAGATTTTCATATAAAATCTGATAAGGTCTTCGACACACATTTTTATGTACATTCTCATTTCATGAACATTTTATGAATGTTTGAATTAAATCTTAATAGAATTAAAATATTTTCATCACTAGTACAGCATTGTGGTAAATATGAATGCTGTGATTTTATCACAACTTCATTTTATAGGAATAAGCCTATTGGGGGGGAGGGGTTGCTTTTCCAAATAAATGCTCACATATAAGGATGAAGGTTGAGCACCAATACGTGATTTGGTGAAATGGTATGTAATATCAAGGCAAAGCAATCCTTGGATATTGCCTGGATTAGGCTACTAGCCTTCACTTTACTGGCTTCCAACAAGCAAAGTAAATGTGGGAAGCCAGATTTGCTTAATGAATACAGCGATTTGTTTAATGACCACAGAAAAAAAAGGTTGTAAAATCAGGTGCAACTCTCTTAACTGCGTTGCTTAGTGACAGATGTTCCAGTCCTAATTGTGATTGTAAATCAAAGATTACCTATAAATGGTATCAAACTGAATTTCATGAGGGCCGCATCAGGACCTCAGGAAAAGGGGCAGGCATGGCCCACTGGGTGGGTGTGGCCAGCTTGATGCCACTCCCCAAACTGCTGGCATGTTTCCTCTTCACACTGGGTAGACCGGCCGAAGCTACGCTGGCCTATTTCCTCTTTGCACTGGCTAGACCGGGCCAAAGCCACGCTGGTCCGATCTTTCCTCTTCACATTGGGTAGACCAGGACGACCTGTGGGCCGGATCCAACCACATTGCAGGTTGGATCTGGCCCATGGGCCTTGAATTTGACACCCCTGATCTATAACTTAGAAGAGATTGTTTTAACACAGACCTGAAAATTAATAACTACGTTTTACTTAAATTTTTAAACTCACTAAAATTTCCACAGGGTTTTGCTCGAATGTCTTCTGAGATAGGCCGTGAGAAAAGTCAGGACTGGGGTTCTACTGGTTTAGGGGGAGTGTTCAAGGTGGAATGGATCCGGAAGGAAAGTCTTCCTTTTCAATTTGCTCATCATCTGCTTAATCCTTGGAATGACAATAAGAAAGTACAGATAAGCCGAGATGGCCAGGTATGCTAATGTTTACACAATAAAATAAGATTTTCTTGCTTCTTTTAGTCTTTATTGTCAAGAATGTCGTGATACATGTAGTTTTTTTAA
Source organism: Myanophis thanlyinensis (assembly GCA_017656035.1). Taxonomy (NCBI): domain Eukaryota; kingdom Metazoa; phylum Chordata; class Lepidosauria; order Squamata; family Homalopsidae; genus Myanophis; species Myanophis thanlyinensis. The sequence goes on from JAEANM010003607.1 coordinate 18,518, forward strand.
AGCAATAAATGGGAATCTTTTGCACTTCTGGAAATATTTCTGGAAAAAATGATTATTTTCATTATTATTAAAATGATACTACATCTCATTGTTCAATTCTGGTTATCTTTATAAAGTGGTTTGCATTTTTATAAGCCAGAATTTAAATTTTAGCAAACTCAAAGCCTTTTCTCTCTCTTTCCACTTAGGAACTGGAACCTCAGGTTGGTGAACAGTTATTACAACTATGGGACCGTATTCCTCTAGGTGAGAGAAACACAGCAGACTGAAAGTAAAAGGGCAGATTTTGAGGTAGGTGCGAGTCCCACATTGATATTACAAATGAAGGTGTTGAGATTTTCTTCTTTTACTGGTTCACTTCAGGCATTTAGATGAAAGTGTGACTTGGGAGAAAGTAACTACCATCAACACATTGTTAATGTAATGTTAGATGGCCTATATACATGGCATTATACTTAAAACCAGAAGAGGGAGAAGCAGAGCGCTCACTGTATCAGAGTACTAACAGCAGAAGACTAAAAAAAGACTAATGTGGGAATGTATCTATGAGATATTGCCACACTTACTTATACCTCAAGACACTCTTCCAGAACACCCTAATTTTGTACTGCAGATCTTTGCAAAACAACTGAGAAAATGTCAGAATCATTTACCGGAAGTCAGATGTTTTGGTTACTGTCAAGTTAATAGTTAAATTTTAATTTCATCCTTCTCCTCTACAGTTGCTTCTCACATGAAAGGAAACTAAAATGCTCATACAGAAAAGAAATGCCATAATAAATAAGTTTGAAGGAAACCAGGGGCATTTTTCAAACACAGAATGAACTGAAGGAACTGCTGTTATTTCTGCTAAGAAATTCGTTCTTCACTTTGGAAGTTTTACTGTTTGCACATCAAATCAGACAGAAGCTCCTGGTGAACTATGAACAATGTTGTAATTATATTTAATGTATCTTTGGAGAAGTAGATATGTCTATAGTGCATAAGTTTTCAATAAGGTCCTATTCAGAAATGCTCAAGGGGAAAATAAGCAGCATGGAAAGTTAAAGGTCTGAAATTATTGTAGTAAATATACAGATGAGAGTTTCTTCTCTATTTAAACTTGAATCAAACTATTTAGAACTGTGTGTATCTTAAAGGGTCCTTTAAGTTGGTTTCAGGGCATTTAGTTTACATTCTGTCTAGTATGAGCTCACAAAAAAGTGTTGGATATTTTTGTAAATTCTTGCAGCAGTTGGACCAGAAATAATTTCTTCAGTATCGAAGAAAAGGACACTTGAAAAAAACCATGTGGTGTTAACCATGTAACAGCCTCAAGTACTTTTTTTCCTCTCTCTCATTCTATTTAAAACTTTTCTTTTGTGTACTTCTAATTTTTCTTTTTCTTTCTGTGGTTCTTACATTTTTATTTACTTAATACCTTATTCCTTATTTAATTCTTTATCTGATTTATTGTATTTTACATTTAAAGTGATATTGACCACTACAACCTGTAGTTTGTTTATCTAGTGTTTTGAGAAGTGGTGGGTCAGTTGAACAAGAGTTAATAAAAAATGTCATGCTAAAGAGATGATACCTGAGTACTTCTAAGCTATGTTTGAATAGAGTTAAAGAGCCATTTAATTATTTGTCATGCTGTAATGTAATAATGAAAAAAGAATGACAATTCTTATCCAAAACCAGTACATGGAAGAAGAAATTATAATGGAAGGCTTCATCCTCAGCAGATTTGTTGCTTTTTCATTCAAATGTTCTTTTTTATATATATTTATCTATAGTGTGATTATTTGTAATTTTTACACATTCATTTAGTATTCTCTTGTTAATGAATTGTAAATCATTATAACAATTGTAAATCAATTGTGACTCAATATCTTAAGAAGGTTTAAGTTGAAATAAGATGTCTTAGAATAAATTGTTTTGTTTTAGTTGTGTGGTTTGGAGTATTTTGTAAATATTGTCAAAAATTTTATCAAAGGGTATATTGAAGAGTATTGACCTGCAAATCTCTCTTCACTTATTGTTAAACTACATTCAAAATCCATGTACAACAACAGTATCTTGAAAGCCAATAATTTTGTGTCTATCTCATCCTAGATTAGACAAAAACAAAATGAGGTTATTTTTTTCCCCTCACACCTTCTTTACCCTCTGGATTCTATGACCTCTTGTCCAAGTCTCTTGGTTCATTCATACCTTCCCCAAAATCAGTTCTAAATTTCTTTAAAGTCTCTGCCCTTCCTCAGTTTCTTGCTGCATGTGAATCATAACATTTGCATAGGTTATATCACATTGCCAAGTTGCTTTGGATCAGATTCCCCTTGCCCACCAATAGGGTAGCAGCAAGATGGAGTATATATCCACAAAAGATAAGCAGGTCATCTCAGCTTTGATGCATATCTCTCTTTCGTTGATTGACAAATGAAAAGTGATGGAGTAGTGAAACATCATATTCTCCTATATTCTCCACAAATGTAAGATGATTCTCCCATTTTAAAGGTAAATTATTGAGGTACATAGTTCTACTTTTCTACTTTTAAGTATATTCAGGAATAGCATTGAATCATACTTGGTCACCTTTTGTTAAGCACAGTTTCACGTGTCTCATATACTGTACTGTAAAGGAAAGTAAAAGAAAATTTAGCTTATCAGATTTCCAATTATTAAGAAATATGAAGGCAGCAATGGAAACAAATTACATGCAGAATTTGAATCTGATTATCATTTGCATTGACTGAACAGGGTTCATATCTATGGAGGACTAAAATCAGTTCATTAGAATGATCAATTACATTTCTAGGCACTCTGCAAGATCTCACAGGGAATTAATTTTATCTATTTGGCCTAGATATAATAAGCATTTTTTTATTCTATACAGCAGGAAACAAATTGTTTTTAAATTGAAGATTATAATTTAGGATTGGCCAGGATTGTCTTCCATTTCCTTCCTTTGTGTAGAAAATGCTGTTTAAATCGATCAAGCTGTTAGAAATTATGGAAATGAGAGACTACTGACCTTAGCAATCATGTTTATTTCCCATACATAACATAAAGCCCCACTGCATCTGTTTGTTAGAAACTTCACAGGAAAACATTCTGTCTTGTTGGATTCATTCAGTGCTGCAAACACTGGGATGAAACTATCTAAAAGACAGAAGTGCAATTTGTACTCATGGCCACTAAATGGCATATTGAAACAATTAAGTCAAGGTATCTCACCAGCTTTGATCTAGAAAAAATTACTGTGGACGGGTTAAAAACAATCTTACAAAAATTATTGTTTTCATATCTGTTTGCTTCTCAGAAAATATATTCGTAAGTAAGACATAAATGCCAAGGAATTTGTTTAAATTGCAATGCTAAATCTGAGTTTTTTTCTTTAGCAGTTTTGAAATGATCTAAGATTCAGAGTTACTAACATCTGCCTGATGATTCCTCAATTAGCAAGTTCTCAAGTGCCATCACTTCCCAGAGGATGGACCAAACCAGTGGTGAAATTCAATTTTTTTTACCAGTAGTTCTGTGGGCATGGCCACAGGATTAAACATCACCAAGCACAGAATTAAACTTCACCAAAGTTACAATGTAATAAG
>JAEANM010003608.1:0-22108 GCA_017656035.1 Myanophis thanlyinensis
CTCCATTTGCCTGGACATGACATCTCCACTTTTTCCGTCCAGTCCAGGGCGTCTGGGTGGGTTTTATAAATTTATAAAAATATAAATTTTTATAAAAAATTTGGACGCCCTGGACTGGACGTAAAAAGTGGACATGTCCGGGCAAAAGAGGACGTTTGGTCACCCTAGTCTAACCCCATCTCTGGAAACGCACTGGATGACTTTTGATCTGAGAGATCCTTGGTGCTCTCTGATCTTGGTTGTTTTCTTTCAGACATTTCATTACCCAAACTAGGTAACATCATCAGCACTAGTACACTAGGATCAGCACTGAAAATGTTACCTAATTTGGGTAATGAAATGTCTGCAAGAAAACAATCACACTCATAGAACACCCAAGGACCTCTCATTTCAACCCTGAGCTACAAATATGCTCCTTTGTTGGGACTTTAGATCTTTCACCATTTCTTAACTCAATGGCTTTCAATACAGACTATATGTGTCTTGGGAACACTGCCATTCCAAATGCTTTGTTTTTATAATATAAGGGCAGTTATATGATACAGTTTAGGTTAATAAAGAAGAGCAGATGATAAAATACCTCTGTGATACACTTCATAGTTACTCTTAGGTGGAAGAAAAGGTACTTCAGCTGAGGAGGCCATGAGCCCCTCCCCCCCAAAAAAGATTGCAAATCTCTGTCTTAACCCAAACTACCTTACCAAATTATTAATGTGGGAAAAAATGATCTTAAATCCAGGAAGAAAGGATGGATATAAATCAGATAAATACAGTACATCTCCTCTAGCCTCCCTGTTTCCTAGCAAGCCTTAGAGGATTCTTTCCCCTAAGACACAAAGCCACAAAGCCACACAAATAAAGACATGACTAGCCAACATGTTTCTTTGTGTAAGATTGGTGGGAGGGAAACACATGTTTTAGAGGAGGTAGAGCAGGATAAACAGCTCATGGCATTCCAGATGTTGCACTTCCCAGCTTCTCAGCCTTTCTGCAGAAGATTATAACAGCGGTGAGGTTCTTTGTTAACTCCAAATATGCGTGCTATCCTCAACCATAAAATCTGATTAAGCCTTCTTTGTCAATTCTTTTCTGCCTAGCTAAAATAATCTAGTTAAGCCCAGGTTTTTTTTTCCCCTTCTAGAGGGTAGGCCTTTTGTCTGATGAGGTCTAATGACTTCATTTTCCTCCCAACTCTCCAACTTGTTCTACAGCTTTGTGAGCCTTTGGCTTCATTTCCATGGAATGCATTCATTATGCAGATAAGAATGTGAAGATTTATATTGATCTTTCTTTCTTTGTCTTCCCTCCAGCTGGGTCATTTTTTGAAATGTAAGAGAAAAATCAGGTCCCCGATTCATTTTTTAAAAAAATAAAAATCTCAACTTCGCCTACACATAATTCAGAGTGTACGATGAAAAGCTTCCGGGTGGTGCTATTTCAGGCTGTAGTTGTCGTCAGGTCAGACTACTATGGTTCTGGAAGAATTTGCTCTGTATGGCAGGCAAGCACATCAGAGAGAAAGATTTGGAGTAACCAAGAATATTTTTCTTGGGATATCTTTAAAATATGACCCACAGTCCACTCATACAACTGTAGTCTAAAGGTGTTCCCTTTCAATCTATTATTTGCAAGCATCTATGCCTTGGGTTAATATCTGATGGTCTACTGAGGAGAAAGGATTTATATGCAATAAAGCATATCTGATCTAATCCTGAGTTGTATTGTAAGTGTTACAGTATTTTAAGGAATCTGGCATTTGTGTACAGTAGTCCATGATCAAATGTGCCCTTTGTTCATCTGCCACCAGATGGTGGTATTCAGCCTGATCACACTTGGTCTAATGAACCAGTAGTGGCAATGAGCATTTGGTCCCATCCACTTGCCCAGTGATGGAATTCAATTTTTTTTACTACCGGTTCTGTGGGCGTGGCTTGGTGGGAGTGGCTGAGTGGTCATGTGATTGGGTGGCTAGTTTCTGTAAGCAATAAAGATTAGGCTAAAAACAACACCAGAATGTTTTTTCCTGCCTTTCTTACAGGATTAACCCTGTAAAGTGGAAAAAAACAAAAGGAAATTTCTTCTAACAACCGGTTCTCCGAACTGCTTAGAAAATTTACTACCAATTCTAGTGAACCTGCTAGAACCTGCTGAATTTCACCTCTGCACTTGCCCCTGCCCCTTCCTGTCCTATATCATCTTTTTTTTTTTGTAGCTCAGCTTAATTGTGTGTAACAGCAAAACGCGTGCACTGAACCAGTAGTAAAATCGGTTGAATCCCACCACTGTCTACTACTCACCCAAATTCAGCCTCAATAGGGAATGCTTAGCTAGATCAGGCAGGGTTCACATACACTGCTAAGTTTCTAGATACTTTGTTTAGTTGAGGTTCAATGTGATTTATTAACCCAGGCATGTTTGTCTTTAAGCTATAATTTAGGCCTTAATACAAACCCAGGCACTGTGTCTTATTCAACAAATCACAGCTAAGACATTATGATTAGTGCAATATGACTAAAACCAAGCATGGTTTGATATAATATGCTAGTCTTTAACTCCTTGAATATCGTAATAAATATAACTAAGCTTCATATTAAGACAGTGTAGCTTGATATATCAGAGGATATATCAGAATTCCGAGCGTACCACAGATGTACCACAGGGAATCAGCCTTTGCTCCCTGTATAAGGAGAGTCTTGGATCTTGATTTCTCTTCCTTTACAAGCATCTGAAAGTTCTGCTCAATTCAATTATTGGGGAAGGATTCCATAATTTCAGATCACTGTTTGATCATTGCATGTCTCCCAGCTTTGCCCAAAGTGAGCCTCCACCAGATGTATGGATTTTCAGTTTTCAGAATTTGGCATATCATGCTGGCCCAGGAATTTGAGGAGCTGAAATTTAGATATCTACTGTAGAAAGTACCCAGCTTTTCCCAACTGCAAAGAAAGATAATATTTTTGAAATTCTAATAATTATGCTGAAGAATAAGTTTCAGCGTCTTGGTTATTGGCTTTTACTCTATTTATCCAAAAATATAAGTCTTTTCATTTAAGATGATCACATTCACTAGTAATAAAGAAAAATTGGAGCACCCCTCCTCCATCCTCCATGCCAAACACTTATACTAGTACACTTCCTTTATTACATTCTCAACAAATCAGGGGCAATGCTGTTTTACTTTTGTGTGGACATATTCAAACTTTAACATTTATTTCAGGAAGACTTTACCTTCCTTTATCCTCCTATTGCACTAACCCAGAAGATCCACATCATAAATTGTCCCTATAACAAAGTTGTCCATGTTTACTCCAAAGGAAGTCCCACTGGCTTCCAGGAAGGTTACTCCCAAATATGTGCATGGGATTATATTCTTAATATTGGTATCAGAATCTGGCAGGATTCATAAAAAGTACAGGATATAAGCTTGTCTTCCTGGCTATCTGACAGCATCAGGATCAGAAAATAAAATTTATGAAATATAACATTCTATAGGAAAGCTTGGCCTATATCTCTGCATTTCAAAATCATTGGGAGAGAAACAGACACAAAGGTAGAGAAACAATGGAAAAGTTAAGGAAAAAATATTCTTGATTTTAGAGTATTCTGTAAGCAAGTGAAGAATCCACAGCCTTTAGCTCTCCATTCTTAATTGTTAGCCATGCTTTGTTCATCCATCCAATAATATTTGCTAAAGGTTAGCTGGGAACATTTTCTAAAAGAGAATATTGAATCCACGCATCCTGAATTTTAGTGACTTCTTTATTTTGTTAGACTTAGCAAATACTTATAATCAACAAAAGGGAAAAACCCTCCCTTCTCCACAGACTTCTTATTGTTAAATTGTTCTACACTCTTGAAATGTGTATTTTAAAGAGGAAATGTAGCATGATAAATTGTTGCATCTATAAAATCAAGATGATGTGTTTTTTGCTTTCAATTTAGTGCAATATTAGAAAAAAGATAGCTTGCCTTTTATAACAATCTGGGAAACTAAGGTTGGAGACTATATTGCAGTGGAAAAATTGATGACAGTACGTATATATCCACATAGAAGTTTAACCAAATTGAAGCAAGAATGACTCCCTTATATACAATAAATCATACAGCAAGGCAAATTTAAATATCTGGAGTGTGGTCTTTAGGACTTAACTAGAAATTAACAATTGTAATGTTAGATGAAAAATTCTGACTAATAATTGAGTAAAATGAAAGGGAAGAGGAAAATGTATCACTAAAAGCAATTTTTCTTTTTTGAGCTATGCTTTTTAAAGAAGTATAGTAGTGTTGGTTTTATCTTGCTTTTATTTTCTTTGCATTTTAATATTTTAACAATAAAACCCATGAATTATAAAAACATGAAGATGAATGGGGAACACTCTTCTCAAATGGTATATTTTTTTAAAAAAATATCAGAAGTACATTTATGAAAGTATGGTTTATTATGGTCATACATCAACATAAGCAAATTCCAATAGAAAAACAATTTGTAAGCAGGATGAAGTACATATAGATGTGCAAATTCTGGGATGTACCAAACGATAAATGTGCTTATCTGTAATGCAATGTGTGGATGACCTTGAGGAATGAAGGGTAGAGAGGCTGCCTAGGAAACAATCATCCCGCCTCTCTTGTCTCATTGTTTCCTAGCCAGCATTTCTTCTCCTTCACCAAGGTCATCCATGCATTCCAATACATGAAGTTAGACATGGTAATCAGTTGCATCAGAATACCCTTCCCATATATTCCAGAGTAGTTTGGGGCTCCCCCCCCCAATCAGACTTATTTTAAATCCCAAAATGTACATATTTTGATGTAATTTAGGAATGCATATTTGGAATAAATATCTAAAATACATTTATTTATGAATATATAATGACATTGATATTTTGTGAAGATTTCTAAATAAATCATGGCTGAAAATGAATTATGTACTGGACAATATCTTGGGGTAAAATATACTGTAGCTGTTGCAACAGTTATCCGGGATATCTGTTATCTTGCCGCTATTATTAGCAAGTCTTTTTCTAAATATTAGTGAGATTTAATGGACACGAGGGACTCAACTTGTGCCCGCCAAATTCCATATGCCGTATTTATATGTGTGCAATAATAGTGGCTTTTTTAGACACCTCCACTTTGTATCCATGTATTCCTCTATCTGTATGATATTTCAAAATTTGTTGCAGAAATTAATCATATGCTATGATACTTCCTTGGGCAGCAGCCCATGTTCGCTATCGTTTGATTCTCAGCCCTTGTTTGCTTGTCATTCATGGTAGGTCAAAGTCTAGAATGTTTTCAAAACACACTCCAACTTTGCCCACCTACACACCTATCTCCTTTCTCTTCTCTCCTTTCTTTCTCATGGTTTAAGAGGACCATATGTTTCGCATAGAAAATAAAACCTTCTATTACCATGCGTGCATAAGCCTGAGCTTCTTGCATATGTTCATGTCATGATAGCTTACAAAAGAACATTCAGATGATGACGGCTTTTTTAAATAACAGTTGCTTGTGAGTAGGCAGTGGCTGAAGCCAAATTATGTGTCATCCTCTGAAGTGCTGTCACGCTTTTTTATGAAGTTATTATATGGCAGTATAACAAACAGAAATGATTTTCCTCCAAGTAGGGAAAGGAGCTGATGAGTGTCTGTGTGAAGATGTCTATATTGATGTTTAAGGTACATATTTTTCTGATTTCCCTAATCATAAAATCCTAAATTTGGAAGAAGTCATTAAGAAAGACCAGTCCAACTTCTGTTCAGGATAGGATGCCAAACAGCTGGCAGTCTCAACTTAAACACAATGATGAATATTTAAAAAATTTGGACTGAAGATTCACTCGCCTCTACCCTCTCAGTACTCAGAGATTCTATCGAAGAACCTTCTTTACTAGGAAGTTTGTTGTTATGGCATGGGGTCCATAAAATAAATCAAGTTATAAATAAATAATTTTGGATTAGTTGGTGGCATTTTAAAAGGCCCTTAAAAACAGAAATCCCTGAAATAAAACCAGAAAGGACCACATAGATGCCACAATGAGGCAATTATCAAAACATGCCTCATTGTGTCATGACAGAAACTCCATAATTTCTGCACTTGTATTAATCCAACATCGGGACACTAGTATGAATGGCCAGGATTTGCGTCATGGCACCATGATGTACATTTCATCATTTTTTTAATTTTTTTTTAATCATACCAAAGATGGCACAATAGTGGAATTCAGATGAAAAATTGGATGCTAACAGTTGAATACCCCAAAAAGGAACAACCACTAGATTAAAAAAAATGTAAATAAAAGAATTATAGGAATACTGTCTAATAACACATTCTCCATTTCTGTTTATTTCAGCAACTTCTAGTCACAACTGGGATATTTATAGTTTACATTAAACATTAAAGATTATTGTTATTATCTATTTAAATTCTTTCCTCTGTTATTGTTGATTGGTCTCATAACTTTCTGCCTAAAATCATTGTCCAAATGTCTAAATTTATCATTCTGTGTAATGTGTACTATATTTTGGCAGCCATTCTTACTTAAATTTGGTTAAATTTCTATTTTGGTTATATATATTGTCAATTTTTGCCATTGCTGCAATTTCTCCAGTTTTGCTCTAGAGCAAGGGTGTCAAACTCAAGGCATGGGGGATAGATCTGGCCTGCAGGTTGCTTAGATACGGCCTGGTGACTGCCCTGGAAATAGCGAAGGACCGGCCCACAGTGCCTCTGCCAATAGAAATGGAGCTTGGAGGGGCTGCGAGCGGCCCTCCTCCCAAGCTCAGTTTGTGCTGGCAGAGGGTTGTAGGAGGCCGTCACAGCTGAAAACGGAGATCAGGAGCCTGTTTTCACTGGCAGAGTACTCGGACCACCACAGGCACCCCCTTACATGAGTGATGGCAAGCTGGCCACGCCCACCCTGGACTCCCAAGGTCAAACACAACCCTGATGCGGCCCTCAATGAAATTGAGTTTGACACCCCTGTTCTAGAGAAACCTTGGCATCTGATATCATCTGCAAAGTTCTTCTATTCTGGTGCTGGGTCAAAGCTGTTGCAGTTTTCCTCATGTATCTTGCAAAACTGTGGTATTTGTCATTTATGTTTTCTGGAATTAGACCTAATAAGAATCTTTGTGGTTAGTAAACCACACATTTAAATCAGGTACTAATTTAAAGGAAAACTCTAAAATTAATTGGAAAGATCCCATTTTTACTTTTATTTTTAGGAGTTTCTGAATATTTGAATATATTTACAGTTGGCAATATGTTTGAAGGTTGTTTTTATATAACCTTCACCTAGAGTAAAATGTTCTTTCTTTATTGTGAGATTTCCATTATTCACGATTACATGATTTGTCTATCTTGGTAATGCTTGATAGAGGTGTAAAACATTTTATGTCACTTATAGCTTGGAGTGTTGATTTACAAACACAACTAGGATCCAGAAGCTAAATAATGCAGTTACAAAGCAAAACATCATGTGACTGCATCATTTAGCAACCACAATCCTGGCACTCCCAGCTTCTGTTTTTATCTGAGAATCACTGGTTATTAAGCACAAGAATTTCCAGGTAAGAAGTGTGGGGTGGGGTGTTAGGTGAGGCCCTGGGAGTCCCAGCACTGGCCAGATGCGAGTTGGGGAAGTGTTGCAGTGTGAAATAAACCCACAGCTGCCCCTGGAATCCTTAGTTGCTTCAGTCCTATCCAGCAGCAAGGCACAAAGCTGCAGTGACCCATCCATTCCACCCACCCCAGCAGCACTTACAACTGCAAAGATGCCTCAACTCCCCCATCTACTATCTCCCACTAATCTATCCCTTTTGGACCATCCTGCACAGCAACAGTCAATAGTCAAATCAGGGGGAGACGGAAAGGGGAACTGCAGCATCCCTGTAAATGCTGCTGGGTGGGTAGAATGGTTGCGGTTTTCTGGGTAGCTTCCAGGGGTGGGATTGAGGCCCAGGGCGTTCAGCACTCTCAGCCAGCTGCCACATCTCCAGACCTCTACTTCAGCCCCAATGCCACTGCTGGCACTGAGAAGTGCCATCCATGCCTCACACTGTGGCCAGCCACACCAGCAGGACCAATGGCAATGGCTATTGCTGTATGGGTGTGTGTGCAAGGGTGACCCATGGAGCATGGCACATTGGCACAAGTACAGTAGTGCTGGGAGTGGCAGCTGCCAGGTGGGGGAAGAGTGCCAGTGATCTACCTGAGTAATTTGTAACCTTTTTTGCTACCTTTCCCAGTGACTTGCTTGTGGAAAGCCAGCAGAGAAGGTCATAAAAGGTGACCATGGGATGCTGCAAGTATTGTAAGTGTGAGCCAATTGCCAGATTGTGATCATGTGACCACAGGGGCTACTGGGACAGCTAGAACTTTGAGAATCGGTCATAAATACCACTTGTACAGTGGCAGTTGTAACTTTCAACAGTTGCTAAATGAGTGGTCATTAAGCAAGGACTATCTGTACAACCACATTTATTCTGATCTTCTTGACTGAGAAACTCAACTCATAGGATTAAACCAGGTATTGAGGAGATTGAACTGCTCATCTATCAAGATCAATAGACAAATCAACAGAGCCAGATCAATTCCCAAGCAAGACTTATTAAAAGACACTCCACAGAAGCGGAAAATAGAACTCCACTGGTTGCCATCTGTAGTTTACAGCTCAAGCTACATTAATGCATTATTAATAAGCTACAACCAGTAGTGTGCTGGTAAATGTTTTACAGCTAGTTCTGCTGGCTCCATTGGCACTGCCACACTACTAGATGTCGGAGCTCACTTCTACTCAAAACTGCATCGCAAAATTTCCAAACATTTAACAATTAGCTTTTGCAAGCCAGTACAAGCCAGCTCCAGCACACCATTAGCTATAACCCATACTTAGCAATGACATTGCATTTTCTCAGACTCTTGAGTGGCAAGCCTACATTATATTTACATGCAGATCCAGTTGAAGCTTATTCTCACAAATTTTGCTAGTATAGCTGAGCAAGAGATTGCTGATCATATGTGCATCAAAAGAATTTAGGTTATCTCCAGAAGTCTGAACAAAGAGAATGTCTATTTAACCCATCACTGAAAGTTTTTAATAGGTAAACTACTTATCATCTGTCTCACATATATAACACCTTGTCTTCCCCTCCTTGCCTGTCACATTTCAATTTAAATTCTACATCAGAGTGGTTGCTCCATTGTATGAAATGAGATGTTGTTCATGGGGACTTATGCCTTTCATTAAAATTTGTTAGTCTGAAAAGGTAGTATCGGACTTCTTGTGATTTGTGGGTGCCCGAGAGTAACAAGGCTTTCCATCAGCAATGGCCTTGGTCAACTACAACTATATCATGAATCAATATGTTGTGAACCTGTAGTAAAAACATAATTGGTTAATTGATAGATTTTGGAAAACTTGAGAGACTTGGCTAAATAATATTTTAGCATATTATCCTCAAGCAGCTCATTTAAAAAAAAAAATGGATTGTGACCTTGCAACCTGTTTGGGATTATTATATTTGGTGCTGAAGGGGGATATAAATAGGATACAGTGTTCTAGAACTTGTCTGGTTTCCAGTTCAAAATTTTCCATTTCCCATCTGAAAGACCAACATGTGTAGGTGTCATAAATTCATTCAAAAATCTCTACTGCTAATATATATTTAAAACATTCTTTTTAATTGACTCTTATGTACTCTTTCTTATATAAATATTTTAAAAGTTCTGAATATATATTTTTCATTATTTTTGTATGAAATGCTCCAAGCTCTTAAAAAGACTGAAGAAATCCCATTTCTGTGGTGATACATTAATCTTCCTTAATAGAAAAATACAGCACAGTTATATTTTATTACAAAACTCGCCCTGATCCTGGATTTCAGCTAGTACTATATAAACTTCTTGGGTTAGAGTTTTATTGAATGTCAGCAATCACACTTATAGTATGTATGTATGTATGTATGTATGTATACACACATTTAACATTAGGTGTTTGAAAAAAGTACTTTCAAAATTCTCAAAGCTAAGTGAAGATTTAAATCTTGTTTTTTTTTATTGTATCATATTAAGTTTGTGTAACAAGCAACAATTAAACTACACTAGGAATGGCTCCGCAATTTTATAATTACCCACTGTTGTTTCCACTGCTATGATATGCTTAAAATCACTGAAGAAAGATTTGCAGGATGCTTTGAGATGAAAGGATTTCCAAAGGCAAAAACATTTGGCCTTGTCCTTGTAGAGAGGGAAGAGAGAAGGGTCTTGAAGAACAGGAGTAAGAGCTTCTGCCAAGACAACAGTCAGATAGCAACAGTACTTACAGTATATAGTACTTATGAAGTACTGTAAAATATTTCACAGTGCTTTACAGCCCTCTCTAAGTAGTTTACAGAGTCAGCATATTTCCCCCAACAAGGACCTTTCCCCCCTAGGTCCTCATTTACTGACCTTGGAAGAATGGAAGACTGAGTCAATTTTGAGCCAGTGAGGATCAAACTCCTGGCAGTGAGCTGAATTAGCCTGCAATACTACATTCTAACCACAATGCCACCACTCCTCCAGATAAAAGCAGGTGTGAGCCAGGGCCAGAAAAGTAGTGTGAGTAAACATCTCAGACCATCCCTTCCACAATTCACACAAAGATAAAAGGAAGGAGAGGGGAAGCACATTCGGACTTGCAAGATTCTATTACTATAGCTATGCAGTAAAAATGAACTTCTTGTCAAGATCAAAGAACCATATAGCTATTTTGTTCTACTTTTTAAATTAGTAGAGGGAAGTGTTTAAAGTCCCTCCCCACAGGTACCAATCTTATTGTTTTGAAGTTGCTAAGGAAACCAGTGCAAAAGGAACCAAAAGATGGATGGAAAGGGGGCAAGGATTACTTTAGTTCTCCCTATTATCTGTTTGGAAGAATCATGGACTAATTCATCCTTAATTCTCTATTTGGAGGAAGATGAAGGCAAGAACAACAGTGGTTTTAATTTTTTTAAAATTTATTATTAAAGACAAAAAAAGACAAAAAACACACAGAATTATAAAAGAAGAAAAAACTATAAAAAGGAAGCAAAGCATACAAAATACGTATTTGCAGACATACATATATTAATAAACTGAAACCATAATTCATTACAATCATCCATGATCCAGCTATATTAATGTTGCAAACTGCTAAATACGGTGGTTGGACTCACATATTTGTGTTCCAATGCTGAACAATATATCATTTGGTTTTGTGTTCATTTTTTCTGTCCAAAGTCAATTCCCACAGGTCTGAGATAAAACTCAAGCTGAGTTAATATATGCAATCAATTCTTACCAAAATGAAACAAGACGGGATGTTTAAATAAAGCGATAGTTTCACTACATCTCCAACAACATAAATGCAATATTATTTCTTGTTGAAAAGGAAGCAATCTAAAAATCTTGATTTTTTTTTTAACCTCTCTTCTTTTTTATTGGTTCAAGTAAGATATTCAAGCAACAAAATAAAAAATGTGTATGTATTTAAAAAAATTGAGAAAGAGAAATTTAAAAACCAAAACAGACAATAAATATAAAAAGGGCATTCTGGCAGCTTCCTCTCCCAAAGCTAGATAAGGTAGGAACAATTGTGATCCATTTTCAAAATGTTTCTGAAATATGATCAAGAAAAGCTGTACCCTCACCTCTGTACAGTTCAGAACTGTACAGATAATTAGAACATTTGCCAAAGCAACTTTATGAATATGAATTCATTTCATGTCCTTTTCAGTTGCTGCCACTTCCATTAACAGCTGCATATAAATAGTTAATTTCCGTAGGCATGTCGGGCAATACTTGTAATGAACCAAGGGGAAGTAAAATATGATACCACTGAGGATGAATAGTATAACATAGAAGAATTCGAGCTGTGGCTGGTCAATGATGGGTGTCAGTACCAGGTAGATCGATATCATCAGAAAAATGATTGGTATGATGATTGGTACCTGGAATAAGAGGATACATGTTTATGGTCATTATATAATTTGTTTGGGAAAGTTTTCCAGGAAGACAAAAAACATTGGCAGCTCATACCCAGTGAGAAAAGAAGTACAGCTTCATTGTTCACAGTAGATGAAATAAGTATCTCATATCAAATATCCAGATATCTCATCAATCTACTAGCTTTTTTTTTTAAATGCTCCTTAAATTTTTCAGCTCCAGTAATCAGCCTAAAGACAGCATGGCCACTGAACAAACTCAGTCTCCGTTGTACTAATGTTGGATGTTCTGCCCCTCCTACCATTCTTCTCTTTAAATTTTCTGGCACTCCTGTGAATTTTGGAATGTCCCCAAGCCTGCTAATGTGTCCCTCTAGAGTCTAGGATATGAATGATGCTATTTCAGCTACATGATATTCAACAATGGAGATAGAAATAGAAAAAGCATTCACAGTTTGAATGAAGTAAAGTTTTAAACTAAGAGGGTTTTTTAAAACAAACACGCCAGTCTTTTTATCTTGCTCCTCAAGCTTCAAGAGCAGCAGAAACAATTTAAAACAAGTCAAAAAGATCAATGCCAGAGCACTGATTTTTGCCAAGAAGAACAACTAAAAGAAGATAGGAAGGTTCTTATACTAATGGTTTTCCCCAGAAGGTGAAAGTACAGTTTTCCAAATAGTACTGACTACAAATCCTATAGTTTTCTGCCAGTGGCTGAAGCTGAGAAGAAATGAAACATTGGATGGCACCAGGTTGTCTATTATAAGTTGCCAACTTTTATATTCCCAGTTGTTAATGATGTAGCCTTTATTACAAAGCTGACATTTCTTATATTTCTATTTCTTGTATTTTATGGGATCTTTGGATTTATGTAGTATAGAACAGCATGTATTCCCTGTTTTATTTTTAAATAATGGTGCAGTCAATTGAATTGGGGTGGGGGAAAATAACCAAGTTAGATATTCATTTTTAACAACTTTTTCAGATCTATTGGAATGCTAAGATGAACAAAAATAACAAGCATCACATTTCCCGGAATTTGTCTTACAGGCTGGATGGTAACCCTAAATTCTTAAAAAGTGTCCTCCTACAATCCAAATTAGCCCAATTAGAGCAGTGTTTTGATGATATGAAACAGAAAGTGCCTTCAGATAAATTCTGAATAAGAATTAAAGCACTGGGTTACATGATTGCAAGAAAACTAACAATTAATGATGATTTTAAAGCATTAAAGAAATATTCCTTCTTTAGTGACTGCCTTGTTTAGCAATCATTCAGATTTACAAAAATGATAAAAAAGTAACTTTTGTGACCAATTCTCACATTTAGAACCTTTGCAGGTCAGTAAAGCAAAGAAAAGCTGAAGTAAGATCATAAACACAAGTCATAGTTTCACTTAGGGACAGCCACACTTAAAAACTAAGTTGCTACTCCCAAATATGGGCACTAAATTACATTACCTATGTATTCAAAGTGATAACTCTCACTACCATTAATCCATATAATACTTAGTATGTATTTCACCCTGTGTGATAGTTCACAGTTATTCAACATTTAATCCAGAGTACGGTATGAGAAGGGGGTAAAATTCCTCTTTTCTCCCTGCTTTGGTCCTGATCTAAATTTTCCTAACCACCATCCTCTCTTAATAAAGGAAGTGTTCCTGTTCACAAGACCTGCCTAATCGTATCTAATGGTTGATACATCATGGCTATTGGGTCAGATGGCCAGTCTCTTCTGCTAGAATGCCATCAAGCAAACAGATGAGAGGCTATTGCTCTTCCAATAGTTTCTCAACATTCTCAGACTGAAGCAGAGATGAACTTCAGCAGGTTCTAGCAGGTTCGCTAGAACCGGTAGTAAATTTTCTAAGCAGTTTGGAGAACTGGTTGTTAGAAGAAATCTCTTGTTTTTTTTCTACTTTACAGGGTTAATCCTGTAAGGAACGCAGGAAAAAAACATCCTGGTGTTGTTTCTAGCCTAATCTTTATTGCCCTGCTTACAGAAACTACCCACCCAGTCACATGACACACACACCCAGCCACACACACCCCAGCCACACCCACAGAACCGGTAGTAAAAAAAAATGGAATTCCACCACCGGACTGAAGCATTTGGAACTATTGGTTCATGTGACAAAACAAGAAAGACTGAAAGAAGTATCCGTTAACTCTGCAGTTCCTAAGAGTCAGTCCTGAATACAGAACAGGGCAAGAGGTAGCCAGGAAATTATGGACAGCAAGAAAATATAGTAATCTTCCCCAGTTTTGGCATTCAGATCTGTAGAACTACAACTCCTTCATGTTTGTAGAAGTTAATAGAACATTTGTAATCCTACCAATGTAGAGGATGTCAGTTTGAGAGGAAAAAGCAAATTCAGATTATGACCATTGTCTTGTGTAACCAAAGGGGAAAAAAAAGGAAAAAGAAGAGAAAAAAGGATTTTAGTGTTTTTATACAATACTAACCTTATAAGATCTTGGGAGTTCTGGCTTCTTAATCTTTAAATACAGGAGGCTTGCAACACTTATGCAGTTGAAAATCCAAGCTGTAAAGCTATATAAAGTAACATTTAGTAGCAGCTGTTCCATGTGTGATCATGCCATTTCTGCTGCTATTAAAAAATGCACCCCAAGATAACTTCCCTCCCTACATATATACATTCTACCGTACTTAATATCAGAAGAATATACATAGTACTAAAGATCTCATTCACTTTCCACAGTTTGACAATACATCTCCAATTAACCATAGATATTGAAGTACATTATTATTTCATTTCATCTAGGAGCCTAATTTATAGACATCCATAGAGGAGGGGCAAATAGAGTCATGCAAATGACACAAATAACATAATTTTAAAGAGTCATTGATTGAGATGGGTAGATATAGAAATAAACAAATACGTTTGTCAAGTTGCGGTATGAGCAGTGGTGTCACATACTCATATTTTTGCACTTATTTGGAATGCCATTGCTTAATCCTGGCAATATGTCTCTTTGTTCTTCCTTTGTTCTGCAATGGACAATCAGCTATTGTCCAGGACTTCATTCTTGTTACCAATGGAGATACTAATTTAACTGAGCCACATCTAGAGAATTTTCAGCCAAGCTGAGGTATGGAGGTAAGCCATGAATTCTCTGGAGGTTTGGTATTTGCTATTTCCTTGCCTTAAGTAATGAAACGTGGTATCTATACTCTGATGATACCCAGCTCTGCTTCTCTTTTATACCTGAATTGGGGAAATTAATTCCTAGATGTATCCCTAACTCTGAAGCACGTTAAAACAAAAATCCAGTAAGTAAATGAGTTCCTTTCTGGGAAATTGGTAACTTGGTTATCCTGAAGAGAATTACATGGGTATGGCAACTACATATCCTGGGATATTTAAAAAAATATTATAGTCACAAGGCACAAGTGACTGCAGCAATAAAGGACATATTTTAATGATACAAGAGCTACAAAGAAATACAAATACAAAAGCTACCCTTAGATAGGAAATAACATAGTCAGTGTGACACATGAACTGGGAACTGCACAGTTTGATTATTGAAAGGCACTCTAAATAGGACTGCCCTTCTGTATGGATTGGAAGCTACAGTACAAAACATACATACTATATAATTAGGCTGGCCATTCATCCTGGTTTATGCTTATTGTTCCAGGGTCTCATCTGATTAACCTCTGTCTATGTGTGCTACACCTCCCTTTTGGGGTTCACAGGCCATGACTGACTCTTTCTCTATGGTGGTATAGCAACCAGCTTTTTCTTTTCTTCCTGCCCACATTTTCTTGAATGACTATACACCCTGGTTTGGATGATAAATTATGTGGGCAGTCAGTAAACAGTGAAACTGGCCACTGCAATATGTACAGATATAGCAATTGCACTGCTTATTGATTTACTATGGGACTAAGGTTAAGAATTTGGTATTAACTTATAAAACTCAAAACAACTTGAGACTAGATTGCTGAAGAAGCAACTTTTTCCACAAAGTTTTCTTTGTTGACTATGATCCTGATGGTAACACATACTGAGGATCATTATTTGAAGTCTCCTTAGAACTGACCTAAGAAGGGATAACACCCAAAAAAAGAGCCATTACAGTTTTAAACTAATTTTCTAAAAGGACCTCCCCTCCAAATAAAGTGTGCTAGAGTTTAGGTGAACACTACAAACACAACTACCATACTCTGGCATTTGACCAGCCATGAAGATGCTGAAAATTAATTTTACTTCCAATTTTTATACAAATAAAATAGTGGTGTTTTTATCATGGTTGTTCAAAATCTTTTGTACACCTCCACTGTTGTTATTGCTTTTATTTAAAATTCTGTGCCCAGCCTACAAATGTATTGCATGGCAAGCAGGATGAAAAAGTTTGGATAAAAGAAATAAGTAACACAAAGAATTAAATAATAACATACCCTCTTCCTCTCTCTGAAGTCTAGGCAATATCACTTTAATATATAAAAATAATCAAAAAGATGTTGAGAGATCAATTTCGTTGAGTAATTTTGAGTCACTAGAAATACCCACCTGAAAAAGTTCACTATCTTGTTGAAACTCGCAGGTATTACCATTATTATTGACACCACACTAGTAAATATGAGAGCAGGAAAAGGTGTAAAATAACGTATATGAACCATAGACAGAAAGTCGGGCTGAAAAGGAAGACATAAAAAAAAGACCATAAATAACTATGCTGAGAGATTTGCCTTACTCCTTCACTTCTCCAAAGTTTTAATGAGTAAATGAATGAACAGGAGGTTATGCTGTGAAAAATAATTTGAAATCTCATGAGCCACAGTAAGTTCTGT
This sequence comes from Myanophis thanlyinensis, assembly GCA_017656035.1. NCBI lineage: Eukaryota > Metazoa > Chordata > Lepidosauria > Squamata > Homalopsidae > Myanophis > Myanophis thanlyinensis. Next base: position 16,791 of record JAEANM010003608.1, read on the forward strand.
TGTACGGCATTCGTGTCATTTGGAATTTCACAGCTGTAATGGTCTCTCTGCCAGCACACAGCCCACCAAACTTATTTCTTGCATGTTAATTTCTCTACAACAATGTATCTTTGAACTAAACCCACTTGAATTGGAGCCTGCTATTTTTCAGGGGGACATCAGCTAGGATGCCTCTCTATAGTTGTATTCAGGACAGAATACCCTTTTGTTTTCCTCTTGCTGAGTTCTTGCACAATTGGTAGTTCCTGTAGTGTTAGGAAATTCAAAATTCACGGCTTTTCTGGCAGAATATAAATCAATCAGGCCTAAGCTGACACCTCCATACCATAACTCTTTTTGGTGTTCCCAGCCAGTTGTTGGACTCCAGAACCAGAATTTTATAAGCTACTCTAGAGTAGAGAAGGGAAGAGGAGAATAATCAGCAGATTGATAAAATCTGGATATCAATCACAAAATAACAAAATACAAAATAATAGCTCAGTACTATAACATTTATTAATGATTGAATTTAGTAATAATTGCAATTGCATTTCTGCTACAGTCCTATGTAAGAGGACAAAGCATGCTATTAACATATAGAAGAATTGGGTGTGTGGCTTCCGCTGATAAAAATTAATATCCATTTTTCACTGAACGAGAGAAGCATGCAGTATTGTGATCAGAAAGTTACAACAAATTCCCACAAGCCTTATTTGTTTTTCACTGATTCTTTAGTGTTATCTATATACAAATAGATTACAACTCAAGACATTAGAGCCAAAGTAAATATATTGTTCTCAAATTCCATTAAGATAAAAGATAACTAGTAACGATCTTGCCCCATTAATTCCAATAAGTTTTACATACAATTAATTTATACTCTGAAGCATACGCCTGCTCAAAAATAATTTAATTGGATTTACTTCTGGGTACATAAGTATAGGATTACATCCTAAATCTGGATTCAATTTTATGTATTTCCAAAAATCCAGTAGCCCAATATAGCTGACAGCTAAGTAAACAGTCTCAGTTTTAAATGAGTTCAGGACCATTAGATTTAGTTGGTTCAAATTACAGAATTTAAATTGTCAAATTGGCTCAAGTGAGTTACAGGTAATTAAAAGTGTCAAACCTTAATAGGGAACGTAGGTTATACGAGCAATTTATGGCATGTGAAGCACTGTGTCTTTCATTCTCCCATCCTGACAGTGCATTTTATTTTATTTATATATTGTCAAATGGGTTGCAGACCCCTAACAATATGCAACCACTGACTAGAAGACAGCCTTACAAATCCACAAAGGAAACAAGGGGGTATGCAATAACAGTTCTAGCATGAAAATGAAAAATAAAATGGAGTATGATTCACATTCTAATACAGAAAATCCTGAAAATGAAGATAGAAATGAAACCAGAATTTTTCCTCTTGGGACTAATGGAGAAAGAACTGGAGAAAGAAATTGGAACTTTGTTACTATACATGTTGATAGCAGCAAGACTATTGTATGCACAAAAATGGAAAGACATTTTGATGCCTACCATGGAATAATGACTGCAGAACTTGACGGGAGTTGGCTGAAATGGCAAAACTGAATACTCTGATTAAAGAAAAGAACATAAGTACTTTTGTTTCCACATGGAAACCGCTTCTGAATTTCATGTTTGATATGGAAAAGAATAAAATGTTGACATTGGGTTTTACAGATTAAATTGATAGATCTTTATAAAAATGACTTGTTCATATTATTATGGAAAAACAAAAAGCTGTGATTTGATGCTAATACTTTATTTTTCTGCAACAGAGTCGCAAATCAATGCTTTGCTTTTCTTTTGTCTTTTTTCTTTTCTTTTCCTTACCTTTCCTCACTTCTCTTCCCCCTCTCCCTTTCCTCCTCAATAATCTAATAAAAGTGTTTGACAAAAAAAAAAAAAAATACATCCATGAATAGAATGGAAAAAGCAGTATGCTCACAGTCCTTACCATATGGCCTTCTCTTGCTGCAGTGTAGCACACCCGGCTTCCGCAGAAGAATGTTCCATTCACTGATCCAAAGCAAGAAAGGGCAACTGCCAGTGACATCAGCCATACCCAGTTGCCCAGGACTTTATTTCTTATAAAGAGGGGAAATAAATAAAATATTACAAAAAAGGAGCCATAATGGATTGGCTAGAGCAGGGGTCTCCATCCTTGGCAACTTTAAGACTTGTGGACTTCAACTCCCAGAATTCCTCAGCTAGCAAAGCTGGTTGAGGAATTCTGGAAGTTGAAGTCCAACAAGTCTTCCTTATACAAGTCCTTATATGAGGAAGAATCCCTACTTGTAATATTATTGCATGTCCTGATGAGTTCTTAATTTCCTATTTCCCCCATCATTAAAAAATCAAATCTAAATCTTTTTAAAATTCATAACCCAGAAATGTAATATGAATCATACCTTCTCAATATCCAACAAAATTAAAACAGATGAGGCCAATTGTGGCTATTTCCAAAATGTTCATCACTAATGAATATTATATATGCCAGTCTGTCTGTTAGTTTTTTTATTAATCCTGACTGAATTGGATAAAGGGAGTTGGATAAATTAGAAATGACACTATGTTTGTACAATAATCTCTTTTCCAGTGTCATAGTTAATATCTTTGCATTTAAGTTAGGCAATGATACTGGCTCATTACTTGGAACATCTGGTAGGGTCTTTTCCTGGTTTTAATAATATGGTAATAAGTCTCATAAAATGAAGAGTGGAATGTAGTGAGATTGAATGATTCTTTTAGAGTTCTCTAATAATATTAACCAGGGCTCTGGCTAATCAAATTTTTCCCCTGGAGAGGACTCCTGCAACACTAGAGCCTGATGTGGAATTGCAGGACTCTTCTATATTTTGTCTCATTCTTCTTGGAAGCTTTATTGGGGCTGTAGGGGGAAAGTTAATTCAGTTGGTTTACCTGTGTTGGGACAGGTGAAAGACTGGGGGAGGGGGTTAGGATCACTTGGCCAATAGGGAGAATACTGGCCAAGAAGAGATTGCAATGTTCAAGGTAAAGGGAGCATCTTTGAGCACTGTGTCTGTTTGGATTGTATATTCTGCTGCGATCTGAATTATGTACTGTATTATCTGCTTTGTGTTTTGTGGGTTCTGATTTGTTGAAGAAGTTTCTCTCCACCGTTGCCTGGCAGGATTGTTGTGAATGGTCTTGGAGAGATTAAGTGGTGGGATTCAAATAATTTAACATCAGGTTCTGTGGGTGTGGCTAGGTGGTCATTGACTGGGCAGACATGGCATCATGTGACCAGGTGGACATGGCCAACTAGACATCATTTCTTTGCCGTAATTACTGTTTTAAGTATAAAAAAGATATACCAAAAGGTAGTTTATTTTATGTGTTTATTACTTAAGTAAGAATAAGAGGTACACAAAACTAGAGAGAAATAGTGATGATAGAGAGAGAGATATGATAGAGAGAGATTAGAGAGGGAGATGAGAGAGAGAGATGATATAGACAGACAGACAGACAGACAGACATACAGCTAGCACAGTGCACTATCCATGCACCAGCAACACGCTCCTGGGACCACTGTTGGAAGCTGCCTGGCTCTTTGTGGCTGGAAAGCAGCCAGAGCAGTGAGGCAAGAGAAAGAGGGGACCCTGTGCGAGGCCAATAAGTAGAGGCAGGGCAGGGCCAACCAGCAATTTAACTAAGGGTTCTCCTGAGGTGCCCTGAACACCCTGAATCCCTCCACTGGGCAGATTGCTGACCCCAGTAATACAGCTGAGTGGAGTGAGAAGACTGGGGGAAGGAGAGGGATGGCATATTGGCCCTTAAATAGGTCAGATTAAGGTCAGGTTGGGGTTAAGAATTGGATTGAGGGGAATAAAAGTACAGCACCCCTTGAACTTGGTGTTCACCTCCACGCAGTTGTGCTGTCCGGATGTGGACGATATTATCATTTGCTCTTTGTTGTAGTCAGATTAGCCCAATGATGGGATTGGCTTTCTGGAATAGTTGTTTGTATCCAGCTGTTTGACCTTCCAGAAAAAAGTTTAATGAGTGGGAGCTTTGTGGGTCTGCAATCATGTATTGTGTTGTGATTTTTAAAATGTATTTTAAGATAACTGCATTTAATATTACTATTACTGTTACTATTGGCAGCTGCTGAGAGACTTTTGTGATTTTGCCAGGGTATAAATCTGATAAATAAATTAAAAGTGCCACTTGACCTATGAAAGTTCTATACCGTTCAACTAAAAATCCATCTGAGCCTAAGGCTGTCTCCATAGAGAATACTGCCATAGATTTAACTGTCCTTAATCATTTCTTGTAGCATGAGTGATAGCATCACATTATTTTTATGTTTTGGGGAAAGCTCTTCCATTTCAGTAGGTTTACCCAAATTAATTTGTTCTTGTTGGGTTGTAAAATCTTCTAATTTGTTTAACTGACTATAATAGTAAAAATAAAAACCCTGATAGTTAATATATTCCATATTATAGGTAGTCCTCGACTTACAAGCACAATTGAGCCCAGAATTTAGGTTGCTAAGTGAGATATTTGCTAACAAATATTATCCCATTTTACGAACTTTCTTGCCACAGTTAATAAGTGAATCACTGCAGTTGTTAAGTCACATGGTTGTTAAGTTAATCTGGTTTTTTCATCAGATCTTGGTCAGAAGGTCACAAAATGGAATCATTTGACCCCAGGACATGGCAATTATCATAAATATGAACCAATTAACAAGCATCCACCTTTTGGTCATGTGACCATGGGGCTGCTGTGGTCATAAGTACAAAAACGGTCATAAGTTACTTTTTTTAGTGCTGTAACTTTGAACAGTCACTAAATGAGCTGTTGTAAGTTGAGGACTATCTGTGCTAAATAACTGGCTATCTCTGGCCTTAATTTCAGAGAAAATATTCAGTCCTTTTTGTTGTTTCATCTGATGGGCAACTAGCTTTTTAGCTTTCTCTCCAAATTCCCAATATTCTGCTTCATATATTGTACTTGTTCAAAGTAGAATTTTCCCAGGTTTACCATAGCTATCAGTTGGGTTTCTAGCTTAAGGCTATAATGGAGCAGGCTTTACCTTTTATATTAAGCTGAGTCCTCTTAAGTTTCTCTTACACATAGCAAAGTATCATACCACTACAAATATATGCCTTTAAAGTTAATAGGGCTTCAATTAATTTCATTAAAAATGCCAGCTTTTTTCCTCAGTGTATTTTACAGAAGAACTATTTCTTATTAATTAGGGTGACCAATCGTCCTCTTTTGCACGGACATGTCCTCTTTTTACGTCCTGTCCGGGGCGTCCGGGTGGGTTTTATAAATTTTATAAA
>JAEANM010003609.1:0-10225 GCA_017656035.1 Myanophis thanlyinensis
CAGCATGGCTGGCTCAGGAATTCTGGGAGTTGAAGCCCACGAGTCATGAAGGAGCCATAATTGCCCACCCCTGGGCTAGGCATACTTACCACACTTACAGAGAAATAATAATTCCAAATACTGTATTTAACAGATGGCAGAGCTGTTAAAAAAAACCCAACTTCCCGACCCTCCACCTTTCAGTCAACATCAAAAGCTTTCTTGTCTTGTTTTGTCTTAGTTGCCGACTTTGTGGAGATAAAGAGGCAGGTAAGCAGACCTAGTCCCATATAGCAAAGATATCAAGGATTATGAAGGAGATAGCCGTGGGCAAATTTCAGATGACGGAAAAACAGTAAATCCCTGCACACTTCAACTCATGTAACAGAATGAAAAGGAGAATAATTCTTCAAATGTTTTATTTACTTAGATATAGGATTTAGATCCCATCTTTTTGCCCAGAGGGCACTGAAAACAATTAACAATTAAAAAGCAAAACCATTACATTCTATAATAATGTTATAAAGTCACAATTAAATTGAAAAAGCCAAGCAGGAAGGTTGAAGGGGAAGGACTTGGTTCCTTTCCTAAAGGCAGAGAGAATGCAGACGGAGCACAACTCCTATAGTAGCATACTCTGGGTTTTGGACAACATAATGGAGGACCTAGGATAGAAAACCTTCCTTTTTCTAGTCAAGAACCACAACTGACCTTTGAGGAACTATATACACACACTGCAATCACTGCTTGAGGCCAGGGAAACAAAATATACATCATTAAAGTCAGAGTCAACTAAACTAAAATGACACTAATTTCATAATTACTCCTTTATTTTCCCCTTCTGAAACATCAAATAACATGGATTTGACCACAACTTTTGAAGGGGTCTTGTGAACCACATTCAAGACATCTGGTGGGCCATAACTTTAAGGTCATATGTGTAGTATCGTCTTATGTAAAACAAATGTTTGCACTTTGAACTAAATGAAATGTTTTGCTTTAATGGAGTTTTTTAAGAATTACTCAAGGATTTGAAAGAAACATTCAAGTGTATATGTTGCTTTTATGGATGGATGTAGAAAAAAAGACATAAATATTTTGCTTCACGTTACACTTTCTTTTAAAGTACTTTCTCCTCCTCATGTTACTCTTGTAAAAGAAAAGAAGAAAGTAGAAATTGGGCCAAACTTAGCTGACTAACTTTACTTTGCAGCCAGGTTAGAAATTGAACCTATGTCCTAACCAATCCAGTGCTTCTTTTATCACATTTTACCAATTGCAAGTAAACTTCCATGGGCAGAGTAACTCAAACCCTCATTCCGTCTTACTTACTCACCTGCTACACTCAATCTGTAGGAGAATTCAGGGTGCAAAAGGAATTTGTTCAATCGGTAGATTCCACTGATGCATTTTGGCTAAGACTGAAATACACTGTAGCTCACAAAACTATTATCTATCTCTCAGCAATGCTAGAAATTAAGGAACCCATCAAAATGCACAGACTCTTAAAGGATAAGGCATGATGATATTGAATGCAACCGAGTTGATGTAAAGGCATGCTTTCATCTGTCGCTCCAACATTTGGGGTTCTATTTATATATTTCAATTCAGACATTAAGATGCGGTAGCAGCCTTCTTCCAGATTCTTTAAGGCTCTAATTTACAAACAGAATCAAGAGAAGCAATTAAATGTTAAGTGCTATCAGCATGTTCTCCCTGAGTGGCACCAACATTGCATGCACACACGAACAAGACGGAATTGAATGAATCCAATCTTGACACAGACGAGTGGGTTACAAATTGAAATTCTATTTCATTACCATTAGTCTTAAGCTCTGTGTAACAGAAAGCAATAAGGGAAGGCGTCAAAGGCTTCTTCTAGCCAACACTGCATAGGAAGTCTTTTTACTTATTACAAGAAGTCACAACTTTTTCTGGGGGGTTGATGCCATGCTTGAAAAAGTAGTACATAGAGCCAGGAGATAAATGTAATGCTGTTAATATTTAATATGAATTAAAAACAAATATGACTATCTCGCTAGTTACTATGAATGCTGCAAATCATCTATTTCAATGCCAGTAATTATTTCAACTTCTGTCACATTGAAACCTAAAATCTACAATAATTTTGCAGGATTCCTGGAGGTAGAACCAAAGTGTTTGGTTGTTGGGTACAGTCCTATGACCTCTGGCTGGGCTGTTATGATTTGGTCCTTGAAATTATAAATTACAACACCTAAATGTCTCTTATGTGAAACTCCATATAAGCCACCCTCATTTCTTAAGGAAAAAAATACACTTGAGTATTGTGTATTTATCCACATGTATCAAATTGCTTTCTAAATATCTGTGTGGGGGGGAAGCAAGAAATTTGATTTTCTCTTGGTTACATAAGACATCCGTTCAACAGAGCCCAAACTGTATAAGAAGGATGCCCAAAAGAAAAGAATCTAAAATATACAGTAAACTTTTACACTGGAAGACATCTTGCAAAAAGCAACAATATACAAGCCCAAAAGGATCCATTGTGTTCCATCATAGAAAGCAAATTGCATTGAGTATTATAGGCCTTTGGTTAAGATGTTAAGCCATTTAGCAACTCAACCAAGAGCTTGTGATTTCAAACCTATTCTCAAATTCTATGTTATCAAGCACACACACACACACACACACACAGGCAAGGCATCTTAACATTTCCTTGATAGGCTAGCCTATTTTTGATCCCTATTCTTGCAGCTCCTTTCTTGAATTGGTGGTGATCTACTTCCTCTACTTCTGATTCTGCTGTTCAATCTCCTCTTACGTCATAGGCTGCAAAATACTTTAAAGAAGACTTTTAAAAAAGGCAAAGACTCCTCAAGACTCAACTCCAGATGACAGAAACAGCGTGTATAATTAACCACAATATAATAACCACAACTGATGTGGTTGGCCATTATTTTCTCCAGGCATGATTTTAAAATTCCACTTTAGCCTACTGTCCTATTCTCTTCCTGATATTCTTCCCCTCCATGTATAAACAGGCCCAAATTTGTTACCTTTCAAGGCCAGAAAAGGTAGATCAGATGCTACCACCTGCTTCAATATCCATGTCCATGCGTGCTCAATGTGAAAGGATGTCCATGAACAGCATCCGAAGCCACAAGCAGCCTCTTGAAAGCTTTAGATGGCACCTTCTATGCCTTTCCTAAAAGTGCCACTGTGCTATCATTCATAATACAGCGTAAAGAAATTAAGTATACAGTATGTGAAACATAATACTAAATATAAAGAATATTAATTTAAAAAATGTTATTATTGTCTTGACTTACTCTTCTCTTGATCCTGGTTCCACCAGAAGTGAAATTCACCTTGGTCGCACCAATTCTAGCGGTAGCAGGAATGAAGTTTGGTCCCGCCCACCTGCCCATGCCCTTTCCTGTCCTACAGCCCCCCTTTTTTGCTTACCTGAACTGCGCAAATCAGCTGTTTTGCACACCTTCACAAACTTTTATTTTAGAAGCCGCATGACAGCACGAATGGCGCATGTATGTGCAAAGCGCGTGCATGCCAAATGGTAGTAAACCTGTTTGCATTCCACCACTGGGTTCCACCTATTTTGTTTTTGCATGTAGGCCCTAATACTGTCAAAAAAGTTCAATCAAACTTTCAGCACACCAAGAGTTATACAGTCCTGACTGAAAATTGAAACTCCAACTCAAATAAAATGAAATGTATGGCTATAAATAGAAAATAGAGGAAACTCAATGATTTGGAGGAAAAACACAATGTAATGGTCTTAATTTATGTTGATGTAGCCAGCATTTGACAAATTCAGGAGCACTGGGACAAAATCTAGTAAATATTCTTTCTGGAAAATGGAGATTCTATACATAGTGGTTTTCAAGGCCTGTCAGGAGGCAATAAAGTCTTAATAAACCTTATTGTAGGAATAGCAGGACATGTGAATCACTCCTTCCTCACATCACATGGGCACAAATGTTCCAGAAAAGAATCCAAAGAATTCCACCATCAAGTATGGTGGACAGAAGGGGATTTTCTGGGGGTGGAGGCTGTATTATACCCCCAGGCTAGTAACAGTAAGTCTGAAAAACTCATGACTATTCTGTGCCTCCTCCTAGTGCCACCCAATGTTATGACACTTGGTTCAGATTATTTTTGCAAATCTATATCCTAGATATGCTACAGAATTGTCAATTATCCTCCTGAAACCAGATTCTCTGAAGTAAACCCACTGGTGAAAAATATACTTTCAAAGTACCCCTGTTTTTGGGAAGGTGATAAATTCTTGTGTAAATCTAGGGATGTTAATCCCACTGAGAAAAATCATAATTTTATCCAAATTGTTAGAATATTTACTTCACTGATTTGGGAGTTCAAAAAAAAAAAATCAAACACTCAGAAAGCACAATTTTATCAATTTATTTGGGAGAACAGGATCCTGTGTTTAACCTAAGAGAACAAAGATTAAAGAGTGCCACATTTTGCAGCCATGGGTTTACAAACATAACAGTGAATTTATTCACTGTAAACAATAAAAACACTTCTTCTATTATGCATTAACAATGTAGTAAGAAACAATCTGAGGGCAAATCACAGCTTCTGAAAACACTGTCACTAAACTTACACATGTTAACATTTACTTAAATAGTTAAAGAAGAGAAAAGGTGTTGAACTGGAATACTGACATGCAAGCCATAGAGTCTGATGCAAAACCCTTGGGCATGGAAGAAAGGAAAAACAAACAACTAATTTTAGAAACTCCATTTAGTTATTCTCACCAATTAGAATATGATGCAAGAACTATCAACAGGCAGGTTTAAGTTATGGCTTTGAAAGCTGCATTTGAAATAGGCAAGAAAGCCATTTCCTCTTTCTATATATTTTTCTTCACCCATCAGTCATTGGAAATAAATAAATATTTAAAAATTTAATTGCCTAAATTGGCTTTTCATAACACAGATTGATTTATATAATACCATAGATTACAAATGGTGGGGGGGGGGAAATGAACTCAAAATTGCGATTACTTTTGAGAATTTGAAAAGTGTGTTTCAATTCAACATCCTTGTTCTAAATTTTAACAAGCAAATATCTACCGGTATATCCCAAGTTTCCTTTGTTCAGAAAGGGACTCTTCCACATAGCCATAGTTCAAAGCTGGTATACACATTAACACAGAAACAACTACACGAAAACATAAAAGAGAAATAATAGCGAAGACTAGGTGAGACAAGGCTTAAAAGGAAGAGGCTGTATAGAAATATATATAATTAATGTATATAAATCACATAATGATGTTAAACGTTTATGGTCGAGTAGGGATGTATTACTGTCCAGGGCTGCATAGGCCATAGGCTGTGGGTTGGACACACCTGATCTTACTAAATATTTGCTAAGTAAATGCTCAAAGTCACTGTTTGAAGTGATTCTTGGAATTTTGAATGACGTTATTTCTATACCTCATTTCACTCGCACCTATCCATTCATGTCAACTAATAGAATATTTTGCCACCTAGATCACATTCACCGATTCTTTCACTATTCGATGGAGCACAATTTAACTGACACCCATTTGTATCTTCTCATTTATGTTTTAGATCTTTCATTTATAATTAAGACTACCGCTTCCTTGCATGTGACTTCAGTTCTACCCCGCACACACACACACACACACACACACGCCCCAGAACAAGCAACCTTCAGACTACATTCTCCAGTGAGGTCCTTGATCTTCTTTGAGTTTCCTTGGTTTGCTTGCAGACATTTGGTTACTCAACTGCGTAAGATCTTCAGTGCTAGAAGGAAATGGGGCTTGGTCTTTGTTTATATACAACAGTATTGGTGGAAGTGTTGCTTTCTCTTTGGTAGTTCCTTGATTAGGCTGTTTATGGTTTGTCTGGTTTAATCCCCGCTTGTCCGGGTGTCGATTGCTGGTAAAGAGATCTTTCTTCCCCTTTCTCTTACTTTCCCAGAGATATAGCATATTTACTTATTTTATTTCATTTGCTAATTTACATTCTTTACTATCTTTTTAACTTCCATATTCCATAATCATCACCAGATGGGCCCATACATACTGATCTTTGCTCTCTATTAAAAGACTAGTCAACTGAAGCTTTAAACATTTTCTATTACATTTGATCATACCAAAATGTGTAGACTAAGTTACCAATTTTTCCCATACTTATGCTACACGATGCATTGCCTACTAATAAAAACAATAGTAGTCATGTTTTACCCCAGGCTCACTCACTCTGCTCTATGCAATTTAAGATTTTTAAGAACTACCTTGCACATCAACATAGTTAAATCTCCACTATAACACTATAATAGTGTTCTACATCACAGTGTACTGACACACAGGTTGCTTTTTAAGTAAATAAATCTAACCAATAGTTGTTCACATTGCAAAACTTTTAAGAGTCACTTTGTTCTGGTTTCAGTTTGTTGAGTGTGTGTCTATGTTACAGCCAATCTTGGAACAACACCTCACCTGATCTGTAGCTCCAGATGAACAAACAGCACTAAGCACTATGAACAGTACAATGAACACTGTGATAAGACTTGATGAAGCCCTCTGTCTCTTTGGTGCATTTAGAATTAACATACAGATTGCGCTCGTATTCCTAGTGTGGGGCTGAAGAGAAGGCGGCTGGACAAGTTGCCTGAACTCAGGTTCAGTTTGGGTCAATTCAATGTGGAATGCAGGAATTGGTCATTTCCTAATAAAAGGGCGCAACCACAAAATTCAAAACAGACCTTGTATGTTGCTCTCCAAAGATGGAGAAAGCAGTCAAATCTAACAGGGTTCCCTTTAATCTTTCTCTTTTAACTCCTTTTCTGTTTACCAAAATCAGGAATAAAAAATAGCCAGCGTGTTCCCCCCAAATTAAAGGGAGATATTTTGGGAGCACCAAATTTCACATTGGCATTTGGTTGTAATTATGCTTGTTCCTGTGGGATTTTTTTCCCCCTCCTTCGAAAACAAACTTTGATTCTCTTACTGTAGGTCCTAATCACAGAATTCCTACATCAAAGATACTTGTGCTCTTGTTTGCTAAAACGCTTTAACAATAAAGTAGCCCATGGCTTGGATTTTTTTCAGCTCCTCCTTGCATAATGACATAGCAAAACAGCTGCCATCTTGTGAAACACTGGCCACGTTGTAATGATGCTGACATTTCTCAGGAAATGGTATTCAGTAAATTATATTTTGTTACAGCAGGGGTAGGGAACCTTGGCTCTTTCATGACTCATGGACTTCAACTCCCAGAATTCCTGAGACAGCATCTCTTGCCTTAGCTTAGAACCTGAGTCTTAACAGCTTAAAATGGCTGGCTCAGGAATTCTGGGAGTTGAAGTCCATGAGTCATGAAGGAGCCAAGGTTCCCTACCCCTGTGTTACAGGGATATACCCATGGTTGCCATCCAATGATTCTTTGGATGCTTTCACATTCATGTGAATCATAGTTAACCCCAGGGCCTGTTTATAGTGTTCATTCAAATAAGGTGGGCAGCCAATTGTTGATACACATTTCCTTTAAAAAAAATTAATTCCTATCAGGCCAATAGGAAAGCCACATTTTGAAGAAAGCCACAGGGCAAACAAATAGAAGACACGTTTGTAGGGAGAACAGCCTTTGACAGGTTCATTTACTGTGGATAGATACTGTAGTCTTCCTAATCAAATAAGTCCTGGGGATGCACCCGCAGACGAGACCGTAACATATGTGTTAGAACATCCATTATAGATAGTCCTCGTTTACAACCATAACGTAGCTTGCCAAATATGGTCAAAAGTTGTGACCGTTGTAAAATGGGCCATCCATGTGACCAATCCAATTTATCTTTTTTTTTTTTTTGAGGTAGTTATTAAGCAAACGCATCAATTGCTCTAAGTCATTTTTGGTGAAAACTGAAAGTAAATACCAGTTTTTGGCAAAACCGTCATAAAAATGCTGTGGTGTGACTGCAGGATGCTGCAAACAGCCATAAATATTGCCTTAAAGCTGCCAAGTACCTGACAGGCAGTCACATGACCTGGGATCAGCAATCGGAAAAGGTAATAGTAAAGATTTCCCGTCCACTTGTGTCTCACTCAAGGGCACAGTGCTCATCTCTTGTTTTTAGCCCGAAGAGCCAGCATTGTCCAAAGACTTCTGTGGTCATGTGGTCAGCATGACTATACATCAAGATACCAAGAATGCTGTAACCTTTTTACCAATGTGGTACTTATTTACCTACTTGCATCTGCATGCCTTCAAACTGCTAGGTGGGCAGGAGATCGGACAAGTAACGGGAGCTCAGCCCATCCATAGAGCTCAGGTCTTGAACGCGGATTGTCAGCTTTCCAGCTGACAAGCGCAGTGTCTTTAACTGCTGAGCCACTGTGCCCTGCAGCAATAGGAACTAGGCTGTCAATACCCCTGGGGAGGTCCACCATAGAACCATGAAAAGACATGCTAAGTCAAGAAAATTAAAAGGCTAGTGGCTGGATAGAACCCTTTGCAGCACACTGCCTGCCCCCCATCCATCCCTGAAGGAAAAAGAGCATTAGTAACAGAATGACGTCTGCCAAAGATATTTCACTGATAATCATTATGAAAAGCATTTCACTATTGATGGACAACCTATCCACTTTTGTTTTGGAAAGAGTGGCCTCTGATTGTGCATTATCAGAAGGCAAGATTTCCCCATGGTAATATTTAAAAACAGATTTTCCCAATGTTATGAGAAACAGGCTATGGATTGCTTGTTCGTTTGCTATTACTGCAAAGAAAGCCAATAAAGAGAAGAGCACGAAATGTAAGGAATTTTTAAAAACACAATGTATAACCTTCTGATATATGTTCCAAGATTTTTTTAAAGCAGCAACAAATGAAAAAAGCAAAAGGTTGCAATTTCAAAGTCTGTGTACTTAAGCATTGGCCAAAACTGCAATCAGGAATACAGGACTCAAGACGTTAACCTTTCAAAATGGCTGCTTTAATAGCTAGAAAACTGAGCTCTGGAAAAAAAAAGGAACCTTTGAGTTGAACCTGGCTTCTGTTACTTCATAACACTAACAACAAAGGGAGACTCAAATTATAATTCTATATTTTATTAAGGCAGGACTGATGACTTGATGGCCACCCAGATGTTGATACAGTTGCCAACATCATCACCATTACCTCTGCTATTGGATGTTCTAGGGAATTGTAGATCAGCAATACCTGTTATGTCTAATTTTATTAAACAATTTAATAATAACTATACAGTTGTTTACAACAGGCATCCACAATGCCTGGGCTGTGGCCCTAATATTGGGCCGCCCATGGCCTATTTGTAACCAGGCCAAACAATGGCAAGCTAGAGCATGCACGCACATGCGTGTACCTCAACTTGTGAGAGTGGTGGGCTCCATTTGGACACTTGACACTTATCACTTAGGGATGTACAGGTACTCACTTTTATTGCCAGCAGTTTAGACATTAATGGCTGTGTGTTGTGTTATTTTGAGGGGATATTTACATTTACACTGTTATACAACCTGTATACTCACTACTTTACATTGTAGTCAAGTGTCATTTCTTCAGTGTTGTCACATGAAAAGATATACTTAAATATTTACAAAATGTGAGGGGTTTACTCACTTCTCTGATATACTGTATTTGTGTAAGCTTGTTTATTGAGATTTTATTGAATTTTATTGTAAGATACAAAAGGATACAAGCTAAGAGAGAGAAGGATGCAAAGAGAAAGGAAGACATTTTTTCAATGCAGTAGAGTACAACCCCCACCAACCTTTTGCTTTACATTTCACAGTATTTCAAGCCAATTATAGCAACAAAATCATTCTAATCCTCAAAACCTAAAATCAAAGTTTCATTTTTTTCAGTTTCAAGTTGAAAGTCCAGGAGTAGTTTTTAAGTAGAAACCTACAGTAACTAGATAAATTCTTCTCTTTAATCAAAATAATCAGTTCTGCCATCTCTGCCCCAAATAATTTGCCACCTCTGCCCAAAGTAGTCAGTTTTGCCATCTCTGCCAACTCCATTGTAAGCTTCTTTGTTTTCTCAAATTTATACAGCCACCCATCACATGAATGGGTTTTGTTTAATTTAAAACTGCTTTAAAACAAATCAATCATTTTATATGTAAATCAGAGGGGCCTTTGTTTTGATGGTCCAATTTTTAAAAATGAAAGGGGGGAAATCTAAAGGACTACAACAGAGTGGGTAAGACCCCCAGGGAGAGGGGGCGG
>JAEANM010003609.1:10235-22100 GCA_017656035.1 Myanophis thanlyinensis
ATAATAATACTAATAATAATAATAATCTAATAGTTTACTAATCTTTGGTTAACCTTAATGCTTAAGACAAAGAATATTAACAAGAGCAGCATATGACTCTATTGAGAGCAGCCACCATATCTTGAAAAAGCAAATTTGTTTGGAAACTGACAATGTCCAATCACCTAGAATTACGTTATCGAAAGCTAAGCATCTTATTGTCAGATTTATGTAGCTACCTGGATTAGAAACAGTTAATCCAATGCATTAGTCTCTCAGAGCTCCAATGAGATTAGAAAGAGTTTTAAGATTATAATACAAGAATTCCAACGATCATTTCACCTTCAAATGAGAAATCTATATTCGGGCAACTGAATACAGGAAGACTGGCCTCTTTTCCTCATTCCCTTTTGTGAGGGCAAGACCGACTTCAAAATTAATCCTAGCCTTATCAACATGATAACCAGCTTCCACACTTACTGAAGTAGTTTGGACCAGCAATGGAAGATATAAAATCAGAACTAACAGGATTTCTAAAAGCTACTGGTCTGAAAAAGCAGTTCTCATCACACCTTAGTCTTTTCCTCTTATAACTGAATACAAATCACCTGACTACATGTTGTGCGATTTTTTTTAAAGCAAAGGTTTCCATTAAAAGGGCATTTGGCAACATCCCAAATCCAACTGGTAAAACATTGATACTCTAAGCATACCATGAGTTATAAGTATTTCTGATGCGTATCTGATAATTTTTCTAGTGATAATTTCTCTTTCTCCTCTTCTCTTCCTGCTGAGACCAAAGTATTTTATTTGTTCTAGCCAAAAATATTGCATCAAGACCATCAAGATCCTTGAGTTGGGGTGATGGCTATTCCACATGGAAATTCAATGCATTTTCTACAACAAATTAAGTCTTTTATTTTAAAAAAGGAAAGAAAAACTGAGCACTAAAAAGTAACATCTTCAAATAATGGATCCTACAAATATGTCAATAGACATGGATATATAGATATGTTTAACAATAAACTCTATAACGAGTAATTCGCTGTTCCATGCCTTACATGTACAAACCAAAACCAGATGTAACATTTTCACACTAGCCTGGGTGCAAAACCCCTTTTTCTCACTTCCCAAGCTATATTTATTGTGATACACAGCTTCTAAGACTGTGCAAAGGTTTCAAAAGCTACATCCTTGCATCATTAACTACAGCACCAGCTTCCACATAAACTTGCTAGGCGATATCAAAAGTCTTCCCACAGCCGCTTCCTTCTTCTGAAGCCTGCTTATAAGTTCACGTCTACTGCCTAGGAAAGAAGACAGAGATACTTGACTTTCTTAATCTTCAAGGACTTCATTAGACACTTCCAGAAAAATGAAGTGCATGAGGGGAACAGAAAAAGCAGTCATTAAAATTTAAGATCTGTCACTTCCAACAAGCTGTAGGGCCAAGACAAATCTTGGAGGACCCTCTGTTCTATATTCCAAGCTTTCTAAAGAACATCCCAAATCCTTTTGTTGTTCAAAAGTCTAAAAGTAAGTCCGCATTTCAAGCACATTTTTTTTTAAAGGAACTTAAATAGCTTACGTGAATAAGATGCAAGGAACTGGCCTTTAAACGCTTACGGATACAGTATGAAAGGTAAAACTACCAAAAAAAAAAATCTCGACTAGGCAGAATCTCTCAAATTGTAATAAATCTGCCTCAAAAACTGCATATGTGCTCCAAAACAATTCAATAACAGTCCCCAAGGGAAAGAGTGAAATAATAAATGAAGTCCTTAAGAAAAGATATATTGCAAACCCAATACTTTTTTAAAAAAATTTCCACACAGGCTATGTAAGCCAATTCAAAATTATTTAAACTAGATTTCCCTAGATTTAATCTTATTGAATAGGAAGGGACACAAACGTTTTGTTGAAAAATGTTTTTTTTCCCTTTTCCGTGAAGTCAAGAGTCTTTTGAACTGAGCCTGACTAAATAGAAATTTGTTTTCCTGACAACAGCATGGAAATGGGTTTATCATGCTGTCTTCTGGGATGGTTTTCAACTTCCACTCTGGGTCTCACCACTAGGGTTTCCTAGTGGCCTCCCATCCTAACACTAGCCAAGTCTGAAATCCTATTTAAAAAAAAAAAAGATCAGCCCAGGGTGGCTAGATGCTGCCATCTGCTGAAAACATCTCTATACCAAATAAATTTATATTTAAGAATATTTAGACAACTCACTGCAAAGGAGGATCTATGTAATATGTTAAGCCTCTATTTAACCAACATTTGTTGAATAAACTGCTGAGTTTGCAAAATCATGCAAATCACATCATTTAACATGAGTCATTGCATAACAGTAATCCATAATCTTTAGTTTCTTTTAGTTTTACTTTACTATGGTTTCTTAATGGTAGTTTACCATTTTATAATAATCCATGATTTACAGCTGAATATATGATAAACTAGACAATTGATTTAAAAAGTGTGGCTTGGTACAGAACCTGAAGTTATCAATGTCTTCATCCTATAAAGCACGGGTGTCAAACTCGCTGTGTCATGTTGCCATTCATGTGACATTTTTCCCATCTGAGGAGCTGGGACGGGCATGACCTGCACATGACGCATCCAGCCCGCGGGCCACCAGTTTGACACACCTGCTATAAAGCATCCTGTTCAAATCCTTTTGATCATAATGGATTGCACCTAAATGAAGCTGTGCCCCCAAACATTCAAAATTAGAGTCAAAGAATTACTAAATGACTTCAGTTTCATACAGTATGGCAATTTCTGCAGTTATTGTCAATAATATTGAATAAATCAAAGGAAGGTTTAAAAATCCAAATGTATTGGGTTAAATATAGTTGTTTACTTGTTACTGTTTAAGTAGCTCTTTGCCTCAAATAGCTATTCACATTCATTTACACCACCCCAAGCACAAAAAAAATTGCATACATTTCTAGCACAACCTTTCAAAAAAAAATAGATGAAGGGAAGCCCACCAATTTCAGGCAAGAATATTTCATAGTAAGTATGAACAACAATGTAGCCATGGATACTCATATTAAGAACAAGCCTTTTGCTTATTGCACATCGGGTGATTTTGTCTTAAGAATTATGAGCTTGCAGGCTCGCTCATTTAACTTTTTAGGTAAAGATAGCAACCTGGCTATTTCTTATTTTCCAGTCTGCAGTCTCTCCTCTCACAGCCAACTTCAGGATCTTACACTTCCTTCCACCCACATGTGCTCACACTGCAATCTGTTTTTCCAGCACCTGTTGTCACGTATTTTACTGTGCATTTGTAAAACCTGTCATCTTCAGTGGTATCGTGAATGTTTTCTCATTGTAAATTCCTCCATGCTCACCTATTTTCACTTTCTATCACTCTTGCACTCTATCTAGTTTCTTTTTTCTTTTTAAAGGATAAAAGTACTATGGGAATCTCAGCATGACTATTTACAGCAGTATTTCTCAACTTGGCAGCATGAAAAAAGTGTGAACTTCAACTCCCAGAATTCCCCAGCCAGCAGGTTAGCTGAGGAATTCTGGGAGTTGAAGTTCACACATCTACTAGTTGCCAAGGTTGAGAAACAGAGATTTACAGTATTCCAATACCACCCTTTTATATCACAGCTGGATGTGTCTGAAAATAGTGTAAGCATATACTCACATATAATATGACAATAGTGTAAGCATATACTCACATAATTCAGGATTGATTTATTGCAGAGTTTCCCAAAGTTTCAGACTTTGCGGACCGGCGAAGGGGAGGGGATGGTTTATGCAAGCAGCCAACAAGCACATGTGTGCAGCTCCATTTGCATGAGCAGCATATATGCACGCCTACCACTCACACAAATGGAGCACATGCACACAGGCTCGCCCACTACTTGTGCAAGTAAGGATGTGTGTGCACATGCGTGCTCACCAGCCATTTCCATGGCCCACTTGTAAACCCCTCACAGCCCACTAGTGTACTGCAGCCCACAAGTTGGGGGACCCTTGATACCGATAGTAACTGATCAGTTTTGCAGACCATAAACTTTGATTTAGAAACTATAAGGGCTGAGTATTACACCACTATGCTTGTTTATGAGATGGTACAAGATGTGAGCCTAGCTATTCTGCTTTTAGTCATGGTTTATGATTCAATGTTAATTAAACCCACCCAACTGTGATATATTAGACAAGCCATAACTGAAGAAGCCATAACCCAAGAATTGTTTCTTTCCAATGACTAAATAACTATATTAATTTAAAGTATAAATACACAAACACATAAATATAGATAAGTACCTTGGCAATTCTTAACTTCCTACAGTAGAATACCCCTGTATTTGGCATAATTTCTCATTCCAGATCTTAGCAGAGATAGCTTCAGGAGCTTTCCCCCAACATGACTGCCCTTCAGTTGTTCTAGATCACAACTCCCACCATGCTTGGCCTGCAGGCTCTTCATAAAACTCTCCAGATGTTCTGGTTGGCCTCATCAATTCAGCTATTCAAAAAAGTACCGTTTCCAAAATGCAGCCCTTCCACCAACATACGAAAGTTGAAATCCTATCTCCAACCTAGCAGTGAACTACAAGACATGCCAGAGCGAGTAAATTTAACAACCTAAGTAATCTTCTTGCCATACCGACCCAAACAGCTGAAGAAATAAATACAAGCACTATAAAACGTGAGGTTTCCATATCAGGGTTAGAGATATTTTCTATTTCCAATTATTTCCCAAGCCGAAGACTGAAGAAGAGGTTGGTACCAGGCATTCTATCTGCTTAAATGTTTTAACGGTTAGCACCAAGCCCAAAACCTTCACTTCAGCAATACAACCCACTCTCATTTTATAACCATAAAAACATACCATTAGATACTAGCCTTTAAACAAAATGCACCGATTTCAATTAACAGAGTCTTCATTTTAATATTGGCTCTTTCCTTTAGCCAGGATAGTTGTTAAGTGTCATTTGTCCATGTAGATGTAAGCTGGACCTTGCACAAATGTCCATAAAATGAGCACCAAATATTCTACTGCAGAAAGGGCTACTTAGTTTAGATTCCACTGGTATACATTCACCAGTCTTCTACTAGTGTCATATTAAACTTACATCAGTGCTTGTTTTCCTGTAGTGTTCCCACAGCCTGCCTTCTAGGTGAAATTACTGTACAATATATAACAGCGTCAGAAAGAAAGGCGTCACTTGGAAGGATGAAATCGAGAAGGAATCAATACAAAGAAGATAAATGTTCTTTCTCACAAGCAGCAGAATATCAAACAGAGGCAAGGTGGGGTTTTTTTCATGCCTTCTCTTTTCTGTTTGGCTCATTCTGAATTGTCTGAAAAAAGGTACAAAGGGGGTATGCTTCCGGTAAGATTAAACTTTTCATAGTGTTATCGATCTCTGACTTTCTAAACCTTCATGGTACAATCCTGAGTGTGTTATTTTAGAAGAAATAAGACTGCATTCAACATGGTTTACTCCTTAGTTAGAACATCTCTTCAAGGAATTGCAACCTTAGCATCTCAAGTCTTTTTTCCTATCCATCTTTTATTTCATCTTATGCATATATTAACTATAAACAATAACATCAAAAAGATCTGTGTTCTGCCTTTAATCATAGCTCTAAAAGAGGTGCTAATGAAAAGTAAAAAGTTGATCAACCATAACAAAGAAAATAAGTTGCATTTCAAATTAGTATATTAATATTAAGTTCTCCTATTAAGGAAAAAAGGCACTGGGGGTAAAATCAGGAAAAAAGTGCAGATGCTACAAATATGAACAGTATGGAGTATAGTAAACTTAGATTATTTCTTTAAAAAAAATTAAGGATACCATTCTAAAATACATAGTATGAATTGTGGAATGGAAAGAAGTCCCATTAAATTTTCTGGGGTTGGAACAAAGTAATGTGGATTTGCTCCTTACAGCTCTTCTTAGCCTAAGGATATTTGAAACATTTTTAGAAACAAATGATTTTAAACTTTTTTTTAGAAGACACAAGCAGAAAGAAGTTGCTTGCAACAGTGACAAATATTTTCATTCAAATTTGCTAGTCATCGCCTCTTTGACAAAGAAAAAAGGGGAAAAGGTAAATTGATAAACATTGGAATATTTGTTACAAAATCATCTTTGTGGACATTTTATGCAGTTAGTAATAAATAGGCAAATTCCAGGCATTCATCATCTGCCCACCTATAATGTGCAAGACTGTACTGAAATTTAGAGCAAATGGCAAGAGCAGCTTATGCTCTTCTTTCCCTTAAACAGAGATAGGTTTTAGGAATTGTTCTGAAACGTAGTATTGTCTGATCAGTGTACTCATGTTGGTAGACTTTGGGGTATACATACCTTATGTTGAATGCAGTTCAGAAAAGACAGCAGCTCAGCAGTGCCTCTGCTGGCCCATTTGTGTTACTGTATACAGTATGAAGGTGGGGTGAGAAAATCATTCAGAGACAGAAGCATCCCTGACATTTTTAACTTTTTCCGGGCTCTGGGATCAGATTAGCAATGGATAAAGGTGATCTACGAAAATCCATCCTGCACTACAGAATTTTTCCTCTAATGTTTCCAACCATGCATGTTTTCTACCATGAGAACAAGCAAACACAATGCCTGTTTCTCTCTCTCACACACACACATACACACATGCAATGACTAATCCTGCAAGCCAGAAATCAGATGGGTCAAGCAAATGCCCATCATCCAAAAAATGACTTTGGCTAGACTCCAGAACTGCCCAAAACGGAAAGGTTGGACAAGGTTTTAGGCCACCTATCTAAAATGTCAGAATTGATAGTCTCTTCACCCTTGAGAGTATGATCTGACCTTCTTCTAACTCTATGTCTCCCCTCTCCATCCCTACCAAGGTCAACGGTGTGACACTTTTCAAGTTTAATAGAATAAAGATGCACAGACAGTGGTATAGGAAAAGCCAAAAGTCAAGGGAAGAAATAAAGAGAACCCAGTGATTTCTAAAACAGACACAATCCACCTTATTTCCACCTGGCTGACACAGCTAGTTTGCACACCCAATTTTTGAGAATGGGATTTTTTTAGTTTCTCTCCCCCCCCCCAATACACACACATGCACACACACACAGCAGTACCACCAAGCACACATCCACAGCTGGCATTTTGTCTCTGCCACACTCAGGGTCTATCTAGGAAGCACTGCACCAAATGCAAGAGCAGGGCAACCAAGAGGCCAAAATAAAAGCAAGCCAGGTCTGAGGATGCAGAAGGAAAGGAGGAGGAGAATTTCTGACAGGGAGATGTACCTTATGGCTACAGACTTTTAAAAAAAAAAAGACAGAGACTGAATTTCCAAGGAGGGAGTTTCTCTGCTTCTCCATCTAGCCAAGCCTACACATTTATCAAGCTCAACCAGTAGTTTGGAGGGGGTGGGTGGGTGGGTGAGAATTGGGGAAAAAAGAGCTATTATACAGTACTCTCTCTGTGGCTACTTCAAGGAGAAAGATAATGGATGGCACACTAGGCAGCACCCCAAGGAAGGGCGAGTTGTAAGCAGCCACGGCCGACAACGCGAAAGACCCAACCAAACCAGACCCGTTCACTTCCTATTGAAGGTGGGAAGCCCATTACTCCGCATTAAGTGCAGCGAGCAGCCGGTTTGAAGGTTTCCTCTCCCCACCACCACTCCGCCCTCCACATCTCTCCCAACGAAGGGCGAAAGCACAGGAGAAAGACGGGCAGAGGGGAACGGGGAAGGCTGCGCATCTCAGGAGCAAGAAGTTGTGCGGAGAACAAGCGGCAAAGGGCAGCGAGCCAGGCTCAAAGGTCTTTTTTGTCTCCTTCTCCCCGCTTCACCCGATCCAAACCCGGGAACGAAGCCGGTTTCTTCCCTGCCCGGGAGGATAGTGGTGTGGCTGCAGGAGGAGACAGATCAGGTCCAAGAAGGGGAAGAATATATATATATATAATATATAGATCTCGCAACGCATTCTCTCTCATCCAGCCTTTGGATCACAAACTGCTTTCCCACCCATCGTACACAACCCGCCGGCCACAAATGACGGCGGAGCACACAGGCGTGCAAAAGCCAAACGAGAGAGGCTCGTCCACCGAAGGGGGGGGGGAAAAAGAGAGAGAGAGAGAGAGAGAGAGAGAGGCGGGACTCGGGGCGACCATCTGCGGGGTTCCTCGGCACCCTCGCCCGCCCTCCTTCCTTCCCTTTCCCCTGCCCCCCCCCCCCAGCCTCTTTTTCCAAGCCCTCTCCACATCCCACGCTTCCCTTGCCACTCACCGGGGAAACACACCACGTAATGGAGCACGGAGATGGTGATTTTCAAGAAAAAGATCCAGCAACACGGTTGTAGTAGCCTCCGCATGTCCAAAACCGCACATCGGAAAAAAAAAATTTAAAGCAAGAGATTGGGGAGAGGGGGAGGAGGTTCTCTTGAAACGGATTTAAAAACAGAAAAAGCGAGGATTCCACAGTCGCGCTCGCATTCCCCCTCCAAAAAAAAAAAAAGGCACAAACTCCCCTCCCCCCAAAAAAAACCCCACACACAAAACTTGTGGAGGGCGATCAAACTTATACGCTTCCCTCTCGCCCCCCGCCCCCCTTGGCTGGAAACAAAAGGCGAACAATTCTCGGTTGTTTTCTTTTGACGGCCGCCCCTTCCCCTCCCGGCTCCGCGCCGTTCCTTTCCTTCTCGCACTCCCGAAGCGCAATAACGCAGCGGGCCCGCTCCGCTCCGCTCCTCCGCTCCGAGTTGCACGGTTGGGATCGCCGCCTGGGTGCAAAAAGACGCCGAGTCCCAGAGTTGAGAGCAGAAGCAGCGCCGCTCAAGGGCCTCGGAAGCCAAGCGAATCCACCGCTGCGGGGAGAAAACTCGGGCGCCCGAGCTCACAACTTCGCTCCAAGCCGCCAAGAGCCCGGCTGCGGCGGCTGCGGGGATCGTTGGAGAAAAAGCGCCTCGGCCAGCCTCGGACTCTTCATACGGGCAGCTTCTCAGCAGGCCAAAGGGAAAAAGGCATTCCTGCGAACGGCCAGTTCAGTGCGCGGTAGAGGCGGGAGGGTTTTGTCCCCTTCCCAAATGATGGGGAGCCCGGAGCGGCGGCGGTGGCGGAGAGTCGGGCTGCCCGGAGCTGATTTCAATCCATCCCGCTGCTGGAAGTTGAGGCTCCGGCGAAAGCTGGCGAGGCAGAGTCAGGCAGGAGCTGCTGCTGGAACCTTTCCATTCTTCCATACAGGAAGTAACATGTGAGCCTGGATCCTGGCTGAGACTTTAAAGCGGAGAGGGAGCGGGAGCGGAAGGGAGAGAGAGAGAGAGAGAGGGAAAAGGAGAGGCGAGTAGACGGGGGCGCGCGGGGCGGGGGGAGGAGGAGGAGGAGGGCTTTGCGCGCACTCGAGGCTCTTAAAGGGGCAGCGCAGACGCTCCTCTGGCATCCAGCGGTGCCGGCAAAACGGGGTGCCGCCTAGTTTCCAAGCCTGTTCCAGGCGTCCCTTCGCTTGCGTTGGGCTTCCCACGCTTCTCGCCGTCCGCACTCCCTCGGGTGCTTGCGCTTCACACACACAAACACACACACACAAACAACAGCTACGCTTGCGATACGGCCGCCCACTCCAGCGAGTAGAGCGCACGTGCAAGACTTCTTCCCTTTGGGCTTTTACCGGCGTCCGTCCGTGAGGCCCTGCGTATCGGCTGTACCCGCGCGGGGAGCTCCCTTGACGACCCCGGCCATCAGCAGCTGAACCTCGCGCGAAAGGAGCGGGTCACAGTTAACACGTGCAACACCCCTTTTTGCGCTGTTGATTTATTTATTTATTTTTAAAAGTATCTCAGGCGCGGCTAACCAAAGGTGCAAACGCGCTTTCTCTGAACGCGAGCGCGCGCAGCTGCCTAGTTTCTCGCGCAACCCTATAAGTAAAAACAATTAAAAAAAAAAAACCCACCGCGTAAACCTTTTAAACGCAAACATTAACGTTGTCTCCCTCGCACAACAGTGTTGTTTTCTTCGCAACTCTTATTTAAAAGCTCTTCGCACACTACGGGCATTTACCTCACACCCTTATTTTACAGCCTTTTCCCTCTTTCCAGGGACACACGTCCTCTCTCTCTCTCTCGGTCTCTGGCGAAGCGGATTCGTTCCCTTGCCATCCACCGCGCGCCCCTTTGCCAACTAACGGACCGGGATTCCCGAGTCCACGCCGAGCCCGCCCGGACCCGGTTTCCGCTGCACGTGCGCCCTCACTTTCTGTCCGGAAAAAAATCTGCAAATCCGTTCCCGCTTTTTTTTTTTTTTTTTTTGCTATTGCAAAAAGTAGGCTGGCTCCTTATTATTTTTTCAATTTTCTGACAGCAGCGGGGCTTAAAGTAATATAGATTTAGCATCGGGGCGCCTCTAATCGGGAAAACGCCGTAGCTCTCATCTCTACGCCTTTTTCTGTTTTTTTGTTTTTAAAACTACGGTCCGATCGCGCATCCTAAAATGCTGGAGGTGCCTTCTCAGTCGCTCTTCTGCTCCCCCACCCCACTTTCCCCGGAGGTTGTTGCTTCTTGATCTTCGTTAGGCGCCGGTTGTGGAGAATGCTTTTTTTGTTGTTTTGTTTTGTTTTAAATGATCTCAGCATTTGGGATCCGGGGAGAGACGGAGAGGTTAAAAGGACCTTCTTGCTGTGATCAGGCGGGAACAGAGCTCAGAAGCTAGGCTGATCCTGAGGGGAGATAAGAGGGAGCGATTTCCTTTTTAGCCCGGCGTTTAAATAAAAAGCTACCCGGGAGAAGCGTTTTGGGGGGGAAATCCCTTATCTGTAATGAGTTTTGTCCCTTCCTTTAGACTGCGAGATTTTATCGACTTTTTAGTTATAAGTAGCACCGTATTTTTCCCTTTATGTCTCTCCTAACTGCTGTCTGAGAGCTGGGGTTTTTTTTTTCCCCTGATGAAAAGTGTAATTGAGTCAAGATAATTTGGCGTTGGTAATACTTTTTTTTTTTAAAACACCCTTATCTAAATTGTATCTGTTTGAAGGTACTTGTAACTATTCTGTTTCCCCTTTTGTATAGGCTTGTCTGTGTTCTATTTCATTTTGAAAAACATTAGAAAAAAACGAGTTGGAGCCTAACTTACCATAAAGTTAGTAAAATCAAGGAGGGAGAAGGATGGATATATTGGGGGGGGGGCTGAGAGGGGGACATGGAGAAGGATTTATTTTTTTCAGGAATGTGAATAGATGTCACTTAGAAGATGGTTTCTTGTGCTGCCAAAGTCCGAGACACAAATTTGTTAAACACTTAAGAGAGAGAGAAAAAAATCAGACAATCCAGTCAGGATCTGGCCCTCATTCTGTCAATGATGTTTTTGATTTTGGCCTTTCAACAAAGCAAAGGGCTGGGCTTGATCACCTAAAATATCTCCTTCTGTTTTTAACTAAGTATGCTTGGACTAAATGAAGCCTCACTGATATCGGTGGGGCCGCTTTATGGCTAAATCTGAATCCAATCCATTCTTTGTAACTGTTTGTCTTTAATTGATTATATGTTCGCCGGTGGTGACAGAGTAGGATAAAATAGCTCTAGGTAAATAATGTAATTGCTGTAATTGGGTGCATCAAGATACAAAATTAGTATTTTGAAAACGGCTTTTTTTATTTACTTGTATTGAGATAATACACCTTCCTCCAAAAAAGGGGGGGATTCCATATGTATTTTAAGTTTGGATAGGGATGGTGTGGTGGCTCAGCAGTTAAGATACTGGGTTTGTGAGCTGGAAAGCCGGCAGCCCAGGTTCGAGACCCGAACACCATGCGATGGGGTGAGCTCCTGGTCCTTGTCCTGGCTCATGACAACCTAGCACAGGGGTGGGGAACCTTGGCTCTTTCATGACTCGTGGACTTCAACTCCCAGAATTCCTGATCCAGCATGGG